>JAXQGP010000142.1:0-38369 GCA_037040125.1 Kazachstania sp. M6911
ATGCATCCTATATTCTATTACAACTTAACATATTGTTACAATTCACAGATAATTCAATCAATCATATTAATGAACTAGTTACAACATTCATCCTACATAGTTAATTGAAACATAACTGCTTCTTACAATCTCAGAAGAACTAAGGAATATTCTTAAGAACATAACAAACCTACTTAACACAGATATTACCTCACATATCAATATTACTAATGATGCTGGTTTAACAATTATACCAGCATACATTATTAAGATCACATAATGATATATGATACACCTACTTTTAATAATATTATCTAACTGGCAATGCACCTGTTTGTTTATTACTTTCTTTAATAGCTACATAGATACTGTCTGTCAGATATTGCTGGATCCATTGACCACTTTATTCTGCTCCATTATTATACAGAACAGACAGCATATCCAGACTGAACCTAGCATACCATAATTACTATATTAAAATAAGAATATATGAACATGTGCAATTATGACATAATCTACTGTGATCTGGACTGGAATATTGGTCAAATAATCTAGGATAGCTGCTATTATTATGGGATATCCATACATAATATCACACTAATATGATATATTCTAAAACATATGAACTAACTATCTGATGTTATCTAACAGTCTAACAACAACTTATCAATCTCTCTTGTCAATATTACTCTTCCAGATATGTCCTAATCCCGTATTACTTCATCTAATTACCACACTTATTTCACATATTTAGATATATTTCTGTTCTCAATCTACTTATTTATGTTTTTACTGTCTAGATATATTCTGTCATTCACAGTCTATTACATAGTTAATATAAATCCTAATATCTTTGCTGATACTGACACATTATCCATGAATATGCCATATTATTGACATATTTTACTACCTAATCCTAGATAATACCAAACCAACACTATTATATCAAACTTTCTTACTTCCAATACATTCATTATAATTTATTTAGCCACTTTAATCTTTCAAACTCTGAGATACCGTATACTATTCTCACAATATATCTCACTATCCACCATTTCCCTACTGAAATATACCCACATATTACTACTATATCCCACTTAGCCTCACCAACACCCAACATCCATACGTCAAACATGATACCACATGAAAATACCACCTCGATCTACCATAATAACAGCCAAACTTACTTATCTCAGCCCCATAACATTTGCTCTTTCCCTGTTATATGTCTGCTCCGTCGCACCATATTCTGTTTTGTTTACTCGCCCTCGCCCGGCAGAAAAATAAACAAACACCAGAAGATGTTCAGCTGAAAAAGACACAACAGGACAGACAGAGAGACAGAACAGAAACAAGAAAGGCCTTTGGCAAACGGACAAATGTCTAAACGTGTTTGATGATACTTTGATGAACTGTTGCCCAGAAGAAATGGGGAACATCGGCTCTCCCTGTGCCCACTCCCAACAGCTCTGATAATGGGGGGATATTTGCCACACTACCTCAACCACAGGCTAACCAGAGACAATTAACTACTATTTTACTGAAATCAACATACTAAATGCATTGGAATACCGGTGGTGTGAATTTAAACTGGAGAAATGCCGTTTCTAAAATGGGTGTTACTGGTTGGAATATTCCATCATACTAATATATCTGATAACGACACCCATATTTCAGACCACTCCAACCACTCCACAGACATCAAATATGAAATACTAAAACGTTCCTAATGCCAGTTGAAATTATCTCCTAGTCTCAAACCACGTATGAATATTGGTGGTTTTCTACCCAGACGTTCAAACTATATTATAATATGAGATACCCCATGCCAGATTTGTTAGAGAACTACAACTTAATGTCTAATATTAAAGAAATAATGATTAAGATTACTACTACACTAAGCTGGAATACTATACTCAGAATATTACCCAATTTATCAACCTGTTATCTCAACCCATATATTCTACTGATAATACGGCATGTCCTAGAGCGAACCTAACATATCAGAAATATTATAACAGAGATAAGAACAGATGAGCTGATGGAATTACGAATCTGAAATAGTGAGGGTGTTAGATGGAATATTAACTGAAATATGTGATAATTTCTATCATTTTACGCTGTCCATACTAAACATCACACTAATACCAACTATCCATGATATTATGAACTACACATCTTATTCTTCTTTAATAAACTATCTCAATATAATCTAATACCCTTTTAACAACTATATACTTTTTTTATTTATAATCAATATATGTTATTCTGCAATTATGCCCGTATTACCGCTCCAAATTACAGCAATAATCAGACATAATCCCGAGATATTTCCAAAATTAATATTCTACTTGAAATATTTATTGTCTAGATATATTCTACCACCCACCTTCCATCTCATTCAACATATAAACCTAAATATATTTGCCTAAATGGATATGTTATCTAAGATTATGTCGTATTATTGGCATATCCTACTACACAGTCATAGATAATACTACAAAAAGACAAATATATCTACCTTTTCTACATTCCATACATTCAGCTCACTTTACTTACCAAGATATGGTTATAAAACCCCAAACATATCAACTGATATCATCACTTTTAACAACACAATCTATTACCTATCTACTAAATATATATTTATTAACAGTTTCGTTAATTACCATTCCTACCTTTTTTAAAAATCACAACAAAATAATAATTTACTGTTCTTGACCATAACATAAATATCATCAAAACAGCTATTATACACCTCTGATCAAAACCAAGAACTGACATTCATATAAAGTTGGCCATTTTACATTCCATACCATCACTTAATTTGAAATGACGGACCTTATCAACCATTTATATGGGATATTACATTATATAATTACATTATATAATAACATACACTCTCTCCCTTGGATATTGCCCTCAGAAACTTTTAACTATGATATTCTGAATCAACATACTCACTTTCACCAGAATGCACTTCCTCACCTCTCTCTGGCCCTCACTTCTCTCATGTCTGTCTGCCATGTCTCTTCTCTGCCTGCCATCGCTTCGCCCACCAGCTCTGTCCAACAGCCGAAAATGAACCGGGAAATTCTCATCGTCCCATCGTCCCATCGCCGAACATCCAAAAACAAGAATTGATGTCCACCGGAGAAAACAGACCGTCCAGCTCGGCAGAACAACTCGCTCTGTTTCATTTTGCTGAGAGAGAAGCGGAAACACGGAACATCTGCTACCCGGCGGATAGACGGATGTGATGCCAGACGGGACATCAAGCCGGACACGAACGGGACACTGAAAAGAGACAATTCGCCCTCGAGACAGCGCACTGGAGATATTATTACTGAAAAGGAAGACAGAACAAAGCCAACAAGCAAGCACTCGCTGAAACCAGGAATAAAAGGACAAAAGAGAATACCTTTATAATTCTGAACTATATTAATTGACACAGCTATGATGAACAGAATTACACCAATATATTCTCCTTGGAACAACGTTATCTAGGAGTAATACTCACACCTTAAGGATACATAACAGAGGGAACATCCAACAGAGAACACATCTTAAGATGAATAAATAATCATGATACATATATTATTCTAATATAAGCTATTGCGAACGACTGTTTTCACCTACGATTGTCCTAAATCATAATATCTACTATATATGGAACTACACCATTATATCTGCTCTGATTTGGGAATACCCACTATATGCCAATTGGATATCCATCATTTTATTATACTGATAAAATATCATCTGATTGACCATAACATATATATTGCAACAAATATATACTGTTGATATATCCAGTCCAGCTTAATGCATTACAGATATATGATGCTTTCATCTGTCACAAGCACACCATTATCTGTTCTCTATATACACGACTTCACTGCACTGAAACATATATTTACGATAATTCTACTACATTTACAACAATATTTTACTACCTGAATCTGAACATCATTAATTGAGAGACATTACTGTGGCAACTTCATCACTACAACAGATGAACTAACCTGGCTCTAATGAGCTGTTCTCCACATATTACACTGAGACATGATATTTACAAATATACCACTTTGACCAATTATGACCATTAAAACGCCTGAGATATCATCAGTCTCGACTCTCAATGTTATTACATCCAATATAATATAACAATCGCATGTCTCCCAATTTTAAGTGATATAATATATTACCAATTACACCCACAATCCATATTCGTGTGAACAATCAATCCAATTTGAAATGAAAATATATTTTAATTTAATACACTGAATGAAACGTCTGACCAGAAAATATCCCAATTGATCTTATTATTTAACTGATATATTCAAATACGATGCTCTGTCAATATTGTCTACAAATTAAATACATATGCTAAGAACAGAGAGAATATCACTGACGTTATGTGCCACATGATATTCTAGTGACCTCATCTCAAACACAGATCCAGAATATCTAATGACAATACCTCGAAATGTACCGATTTAAATACTAGAATATGAAATATTATTGGACAGAAAATACAAATACACAGTTACTTCATTATGACTCTTGATATATGTTACACTTTGCCATTTCTATGACAATCACAACTGTTTCACCAACTGCTAGCCATGAGATACTGTTACAGCTATTATATTGAAGGTTCTATCCCACATTTCGGTTGATCAATTACTACTATCTAAGATATATTCAACGTCTATTTGACTATAAAGTGTGACTTTACATCTCCCATTTATTTTATCAACTATATCGATTGCAATGCTCAATGACCCAGCTCTACAATGAATTACCATTGAGACAATATTGTGACGTTCAAACCATTATTTAATATCTATTAACTAGCACTTGGAATTCCAAATTATTTAATTACTTAATTACTATTTCAGACCATAACTGCGGATATGTCACAACTGCCACAAATATATATTTCCAACATCTGGCTCAACAAATATCCATAGATCATAAACATTATCACCACATACATATCTACATAATGTTATCATATTCTTTACAATTTAATACAATCTGGAATATTACTCTCTTGCTCTACTACTATTCTCTCCCTCCCTCCCTCTTCGCTTCTATATTTGGCAGCTTCTCTCCTTCGAGAATTCGTTTTCATCGCCCGCTCAGAAATTTATCAACAGGGAAATAGACACTTATTGCTGAGAAAACACATCACTTTGATCTGATCAGGACAACACAAAACACAGAGATGGAACGCAATTGACTGTGATAAGATATTAAATTTAACTAAACCCTCTATTCCAAACACAATCATGCAACTGCTGATACCTCATGGCTACTGCTCCTAGATATACCTCTGTTATATATATCTATATGCTACAACATTAAGATGGTTAGTTACAACAACTTACGAGACTAATGAACCTCACACCATTCAGGCATTACTATTACAATATCTCTGATCAACATTAGATGTCTACTGCAGATCCAGAACGTCATCTCAGAATTCAAACAAGAACATCATATGGGAACGGCATGAAATGAATATCAAACACACTTACTACTAGGCTGTTTGTTATAGACATTTTTAACCAACCTCTCATTGATAGTTACTCAGATAAAATCTATCAAAATATTGAATGAGAATCAGACATGAATGACAACCGCATGGCACCATTAATTTGGTTATCCCACTACGATACAATGGTGATCATTTTTATTCGTTATACTTGTGATCCGGAACTGCATACTAAACAAACTGAGCGACGAGTAAGAAAATGGAGATATACCAGACATTATTTCTCTATTATCAGCTAGATTGCCATTTTAGATTTCCTTAATGATGATCCATTCCTTCATAAGGTTGACATAAAATGGATATTAATAGTGAACATCATCTCACCACTACATACTTCCCCAATATCCTGATACCACCGACGGAATAGCTAACTTAAAACAATTTCTCAAGGAAAAACCAATAAAATAGATAGTTATATTACCATAGAGTTGTATTTACCTAAAGATGCTCCTTCTCTATAACGATTTTGGATTTGTTTGTTTCATTGATACAATTTACATATTTAACTGCTCCAGAACCATCTACACCTTTCCCCTGCTCCGTTGTTGTTAGTCTGTTAGATTTACGATCAATATTATCCGAGACACAGAACTGGAACAATTATTCAAGAAACTTACATCTATAACTCCACCATTCGATATATATCAATTTCAGAGGTATATAAACTTTTTCAGGGTTTTACAGCATCTTGACACACATTCACCAGTTTTATGTAACTGTTACTTTCACTAAATTAAGAATTCATTAAATTATATATAATATATATGCTTACATAAAGAATAATGGGAATGCAATTGGGACGATAGAAAACAGTAACCCCACTGTGTACTTACCTGCAGCATTTGAGGCCTGTTGCACTGTATGGGTTGCAGAAGATGATCCTCTGCTGGATTGGAGTTGGACAGCAACAGAAGCAGCAGAAGCAACAGAGGATGCACTGCTGTATCCAGAGGATGTAGCTGCGGCTTGTTGATCTAACTTCCCAGTAACCGTTGTCTTGACCAGACTTGTAGGACGAGCCACTGTAGAGACAACTGTTTCACATTTCTTATTACTGCAAGATGTGACGGTAACTACAGTTACGTCCGGCAAATGACTTTCACCGGTTGGGTTAATATCGTTAGATTGAGTAGAGCATCTCACAGTTGTTGTTCTTGTCATACCGTAAACATCAGTGTAGGTGGAAGTAGTCAGGTAATCTTCACTTCTAAATTGTCCAGCATCCCCGGAACTCTCTACTGGTGAGTTTGATTGGGTTGACTTAGTCGATGGACAACTAGTGGAGCTTCTGGTGGATCCTTCTGTAATAGAAGAGTTTGAGAACAAATTTGCGTTTGAGGACGCAGCCCTCGACGTAAAAGTGTTGAAGACACTTGATGCAGTAGATTTAGTTAATTGTTTTGTTGAGGAATCACCACTTAGGTTTGATAGTACTGTGTTCACCGAGGACGATATTTTGGAGGATTGCGTAAAACTTGAAACCGACGCTTCTTCAGACGAAGAGACAACAGAAGAAGTCACTACTTCCGATACTGTTGATGATATGCGTTCTGTTTTGTTAGCAGATAAACGTACTGTTAGAATAGCAGAAGATGATGTAAGAGATGAAATAGAAGAAGATGGTACGGTTGATAGACTTTCTGGTGATAGTGAAACTGATGACGAAATGGCTGATGACTGCTGAGAAGACACTGCCGATGTTTGTTCTGTCGATGACAAAATAACCGAAGAACTAGCTAAGGCAGATTCTGATAGAGATGATGACGATGTCAAAGACGAGGATATAGCAGCTTCGGATGAACTACTAACAACTGAAGAGCTTGTTGGTATTGGCGCAGGAGTCATTATATAATATATGGTCTCGACTTCTGTATAAGGAAAGCCAAATCCTTCGACAGTTCCCACATTAGTTATCACGGTAGTAGAAGTTGTTGCATATGTCTCACTCCATTGTGAGACAATTGATGATGTTGAATTTCCTGTCTTGCAAACGTTATCACCGGCGGATCTATATAGATATCCCTTAAAATTTGTTATAATCTCTCCTGATGGTGTCGTCATGGTGGGTTCAAAAATTGCATCACCATCATGATTTACATAGGTAAAATAAAACAGATATATCCTCCCTGCTTCTAAATGGAAATTCATTGACTTGGTTTGATAATTTGAATCGTCTGGGATGTAATAAAACTTTGATAAAACATCAATCTGTTGAATAATAGTGTAAGCTATATTTTCACAACATCAATTGTCTAAATTATCAATTATAAACATTGCTGCGCCATCACGTGTTCCGTCTAGAGAAAACGTGTATTCACCTGTTTCTGGGACCATCAACCGTGCAAAATAAACTACTGCCATATGGGATAGTAGTACATTTTTCTGATCTTGAAAGTCTCCCCTATAGACTTCCCCTGATGGTATGGAAATATTGAAACCAAAATCGTAGAAGCTGGTCCCTAGTGTTCCATCTGTGATTGCTTTTTTTGTATAACTTAGAAGTTCGTCAGATATCTGGCCTACGGGTTCAGTGTATGATATTTCATATATCTTTCTACCAAAACCGTCATCTTCAATGACTTCTATCGGTTGGTACATTGCACATGCGGGGTAGGAAGCAGCGGCTATTGCGCAATTAGTAAAAAATAATAGTGATGAAAGTAGCACCTGTAACAGCATTTTTTGTTAGGTGTTTTAGTTTTAGTTAGTATTAATCTGTGATAAATATGGGTCCACGTCCAAATTAAGTAAAATAACTGACATTTTTGAGAGAGCACTCGATATATTGTAAGTTGAAGGAAATTATTTTGGCAAAATGTATCCCATTATATAACAAGACATTTTAATTGTATTTAAATTTTACTTACTGCTATTTTTGTAAGTGAATGGCCCAATCCGGCGTAGCACCAAAATAGAAGGATTTGCACAGATCTCCCAAATAGGATATTGCACACCAATTCCGTAGCAAAAAAAGCAACAAATATAAAAACAGATTGGTTTCTTTTTCAAAAATGGAGATCTGCATAACAAACCGCCGTGGGAGACCGCTGATATATCTTCTCTTCCATTTTCATTCTGGAAAACTGCCAGTCGTCCTCCGTGAGCTCTACAAGTTTTTGTTAGTGAAAGTAGATCCGTGTATCATTGAGTTACTCATCGTGACAGTCAAATGGCACAGAAAATTGCGCACACAGAACAATAATGGACCCAGCATCAGGGGGCGAGAAGTCACCGGACTGCTCACAACGGCAAAGAAACATGAAGATTCCGACATTTGTGCGACAGAAAGGGAGAGAATTAATAGAGGAACCAATAGCGAATACAGAAGACTGACTGTAATTGAGTCGCACAGATTTTGATATTCAATTATTAATACAGTAAATATTCTTTTCAAGCAAACTCATGCTATTCGAAGATACGTTACCATAACATGTTCTTGAAAGTTCCAGTATTATTAATGGCGTGTACACTGGGTAGTAGGAGTTTGCATAGGTGCATGTAATGTGTAATTGTAATTAATTACTTTCAACATCTCCTTGGTACAATTTAAAAGTATAAGTTTGCAGACTTCATAGTTACAATCATTATGAGAAAATAACGGTTGAACACATGCTAATATGTAGATATATATATCCAGTTACCATTACAATTATAAGAATTTCTATCCACCCATTAAATTTCGAACAAATTGATAATATATATATAACTGAGTTGAAGACATAAAAACAGCAGCTGAGAGTTGTTAATACGCTTAGACATTGAGTTACGATTAAGTAATAGTTGATGAGTGTTAATAAAGTAAAATACTTGTATTTTGCTACTGGTTCTTTTATTATATAGATTATATCATAATTATAAAGTGTAATACAAACTTTCGGACTTTCGACTTCTAGTTTCGGTTTTTAGTTCTCTATATATAGAAATATTACTTTCCACCTCGTTATTTTATCGGTCTGTATTTACTCTATTAGGATTCAATGTATTTTAATAATACAGACCTCACTTCTACAGTCTCTATAACGATATTGGGATTTTTATAATAACTTATAAGATCATTTTTTAACTTTTACCGTATCATGCTCGTTATCTTCGTATCTATGTTGATCAAGTATCGTATATACTATTGTGCCTATATTTCTGTCAAATGTAGAAATAGAAAGTACGGTGAGTGTGCAAAACATGCTGTGCGGATACGACCCTATTCGGAACGGAAGGCCAAGCTGCATGAAAACCATTTTCGCAATGTCAATAGTCGTTGTCGCTCGATTGACACTATATAAAAAATTGGTTATAAAGTTGTTGTTTTTTGATCTGTAACTAACTGTTTCGATATTGGAACGATTGGAAATCTCTATTCATATTTATAGTATTCATTTGTTCTCATATCCTTATTATCTGGGGATAATATCTCTTACGTGAGATGCCCTTCTGATTTAACCAAAGCTGATGAGAACTGTCATTTTAGTTAGGCAGATATGGCTCACGAATTTGTATTATAAAAAATATTCATATCAAAGCCATGGTATTGAAATAATAATTTGGTTAGTTTCAATATAACCACAAAAGCTCGAAAATAATCTTAGTCTGCAATACTGCTGCCTATTTTCGAGCTTGAAATGAGCTAATATAGTAAATCAACTAACTCAATGGATATGTTGACAGTTTGTATTTTTTTTCTTCGACTGATCCAAATTATTAATAGGAGAACCTTATCCTGAGCATTATGTACATATCTGTGGAAAAAATGATACTTTTTAAGGGATAATACTATACAGATAGACTATCTCATCCGAAAATTGTCAAATATGTCAACTAGTTACCTGTATTTGATAATAGTAGAAGTAAATAAGAAAATTTTCTTGTTTACGCTTGATTGCTCTAGATGTTTAGATTGTTAATATTTGCCAATAATGTTGTTCATGAGGGTTGCTGGTAACAGTCACCACTTATCTTACAATTTTCTGGAAAGGAGAATGTGTATATTGTTTTTTCTTGATATTTTATTAAATTGGGAGAGGTTTCTATTTTTTATTTTGAGCAGTTGCACCAGGAAATATACTTTGGATAATAACAATATACAAGAAACCAAAGGAATTTTATTTAATTAAGTTATTTGTGATTATCTGCGTCAGATATAATCCAAAGAACTTTTTTCATGTTTTGATATCTGCATAGTACTGTGAGTCGTATAATGGATATGTGGCACAACAGGTAATCTCTCTAGAAAATAACCTCAGATGTCCTTTACTGGATTATACTTAGAATTATGAATGCAATTCTGGAGAAAATTCTGATATTCCTGATTCCAGACACATTCTTTATCTAAAGTTGACTAAAAGAGCTACCCGAATGTCCGAGGCAGTCTACAAAATCCATATATATACATCGTTTTCCTGCGTTCAATTTAACAATAGAAAGAATATAATCGATTATTTTCCCTTTTTTCCCAAGGGAGAAACTGTTTACTTATACTATTAGGTGCACATTCCTAAGCTAAAAGTTGCTTATTTTTTATTTCTATTGTTGAGTAATGCAAATACACAAGCTTTTTATATCGTTATGTGCTACTGGGTTAGGCTAATAAGCTACTATTATTGTGCACTGATGGTTACATTGCTTTTTTCAATATAATTAAAACTTAATATCATAATGAATGTATTGTGTACTCTGACTTCTAACTGAAGGACCCCAATGAATCATACTTTTGTATGAGTAAATTAGTCAAGTGTAACCATTGCAATATTGTTTTGTTGACTCGTTCCCTGCTAAATATTAGATAAAATATATCTACGGTAATGATAAATTCATAAGGCTCGATCGATAAGAGAAATTATGAAAGAGAATTTTATCCTTGAATTTTTTTCGTTTTGTTTTACATTCAGTTATCAGGTGATTACAACGGATTATATATAATGCTAACATTTTAATTTAGTAATCCTTTACGTTGAAAATTGATTGTTTTCGCCTATTCTAAGGTATAGATATAGAAAATAAATGAAAAGTGTTTATTTGTATGATTTTTCGTATTAGAGCAATCCAAAAATGACACAGTTACACAAGTTACTACTTTTCATAGTGTTTATTATGAAGTATTTAGTAGTAGCACAACTACCAGATTGTAAGATGAGTTATATTGCACCAACACCTCCAGGTTTTATGTATTATCTATATGAAACGCCACTGAATGGAATTCCGATTTTTTCGATGGATTGAATCCTTTAAAAATGGTTTATAGATTTTATATACTTGGGCAACCTCTGTATGTAGGTACAGCTACAGATACGTCATTTGCATTACCGGAGGTTATCAATAACGAAACAGTAGTACAGGGTACTTTGTATGGTAACTCAATTACTCTTACCAATTTCTCAATGGTAGCCAACGGCTGGATTAGAGTTAATCAGACAGGTTATTATACATTTACGATGGAGGCCGACTATGCGGCTGCTATGTATATATTTAGTGATCCGAGGACACTTTGTTTAGATGCGCCATTGGCTGGAAGTTACAACTATTCTTCGTTCTACATTTCGAGTTCCGTGACACAACCAGCCCAACAAGTACTAAGTGGTCAAGTATATTTAGTTTCTGGGGTACCATATCAGATGGGATTAAGTTATATCCATCCATGGGGTGCTCCCAAATTTTCGGTTTCTGTGATTGATGCAAATGGACAGTATCACCCCGACATTAGTTATCTACTTTCGACACTAAATACTTATTCAAATGGAGTGCAACCCACCTTGGACTATGAGCAAGTTAATGTTACATCTGCTTTTGGTTATGGTGGTGCAACCACAACTCTTTTCTCAGTAGCGTCCACTACTGCTAGTGTTAGTGATAATGGACTAACAGTTATCACCACCTATTATTACTATACACCAACAACTACTATCTCACCATTTATAACACTTAACAGTAGTATGCCAACTGTAATTTTATCAAAGAGTTCTGAAGTTCCAATAACCAATAATAGTGGTATTATCCCAGGCAGTTTTGCGTCAGCAGTGTCTATTACCGTTGAAATATCCTCATCCACTACTAATCTGAAATCAAAAACTTCTTCAAGTACCTCTTTATCTTCAGTAGATGTTAGTGCTACAACTTTAAGAGCCGTCAGCTCCATAAAAAGTGATAACTTTTCACATACTCTATTCCATAATTCATTCACTGAATTAACATCACTGATATCAAGTATGGGTCAGAATTCTGAAACTCTAGACATAATATCGAAAACGACCATGCTAAGTAATCAGATTTCAATATCCAAATTTTCCCAAAATACTAATATACTCCAGCCCACATCATTAATTTTTGGTAATTCTACCTCTAATCCAACTTCTACATTGGAAGATTCCTTTGACATCAGTGCACTACCAAGAGCGCAAGGTGTAACTGGTACAGACGTCATGGTTGAATCCACTACATTCATAGAATCTGGTATTAATGGACAGTCTACCACTGAAGAATCGACGGTTACCCAACAAATCACTCATACAACCTTTAAGGTGTCAAGTATGAAGCTATCTTTTATAGGGTTTCCTACTAATTTAGTTCCAACATCACATCCTGTTGTTACTGAAGCAGTTTCGGGTATTGAAGATATAGTCATTATTTTAGAGTGCCCAATCTGCGAAAATGGAGTCACAGTTATAACTCCATCAGGTATTAACAATAACAACGCTGTAGCAACCGAGACAGGTGGAATATTTCAGATTACAAGTCATGTATCCCTCTCCAGGGATACAGTATTATTTGTTAGTGTGGATTATAGTGGCACTGGCCTTGAGGGACTGGATAATTTGGCAACCCCAATAATTGAAACCAACACACCTTCTTTGACCTCTATAGAGCTTTATTCAAATGTAAGACCAACGAATACGACTGATACTGTTATTGAGGCAGCAGGTGGTGCCTTCCGTTATAAGGGTACATATTCATCTGGTATATTTGGGACTTTTATTTTATATTTTATTTTTCTGGTTTGAGTTGAGGAAGTCGTACCTATTTGGAAGAATGGTATATTTATGCTTGTGGAAAAGAGGGACAATCCAATACATAAGATCATATACAGTTATTTCTTGCTTCCATGTGTACATTTATCTAATTTATCTTTTTGTTGCTAGGTGTGGGTGTACGTATGCACAGTTTGTTAACCATCGTCCTTTGTTGTATTGAGCAATATCCATCACCCCACCTTGCAGCGTGTCCTACCTTAAACTCAATTCATATATAAGCATTTAAAAGTAATTATTTGTAAATTATATAATGTTGGGGCAACTATATTCGCTCGACATCAGATATGGATAAGAAAATATAATAATACAAAGATATATGTATTAATCATAATATTGGGAGTAATTGAAAAGCTAACTTAAGATCGAAGGTTTATGTCAGGAATGTAGAATGAACTACATCCAGTTAGTTTCTGGAATTATATAGATATTGAGGCAACTATGAGTTCTCACCTTCAACACTGTTAAAGCGTAATCCGAGATGGGTCATGGTCATGAGAATTACAACACACACATACATTACAAAGGTCTCCACCTCAATCCTGCGCAAGATACTCCGGCGCCATATAAAATGAAAACAATCACATAATGGATAAAAGCTTAATTGCATCCTGTTCCTATATGATCGACAATGTCGTTATACTAACGGGAACAAGCCAAGTTGCGTTGAGTTATCTTTAACATAACACAGCACATACATATATATACCGATAGGTATCCAGATACACTCTGATCTACATAGACATACATAACATAACTACCACTGAAAACTATAATTATATATGATTCTGACTTCGATGATACTACAAATGAACCGACCACTCCTAGAACAGACATGCAGTCCGAAGCTAACACTTCTTCCAACTTCCTAACTCAACAATTTGTAGGCCATCCGTATAAGGCTTCGCCAAGGCATAATGAACAAAATACCCAATACAGCTTCAAAGTAAGCGTTATCATAGTCTTTAAATCTAACCAAATTTTGTCTAAGGATATTAGGTTTCCTATACTATTGAATTAGTAAATTAGCATAAAATAGAGTCATAGGGGATGCATACTACGTTATTGATTTTCGGAACTTGAATATAGGAAAATAAAAACTAGTAAACCAATGTAACAGATATTAAGTGAACAGCTATGATATAAAATATTAGACAGTTAAATTTCATATATTCCATATAACGGTTTTAGCTATTAATAATGTATATAAACATTACTTTGTTCTCTTTTATCGTATATATTTCATAAAAAATTCTAATATACGTATAAGCAAATATTATTATTTAAAAATTCATATAGTTCTAAGATTCTGTCTCTGTGTGGTATATAAAATTCTTGTTTACATGCATCGTATAACATATAAGAGCCGAAAAAATTCCACATTGTTCTATATTTATTTATTAATTGGTATAAATATCACATCAGACCACATATTTTCTTATACAGCTGGTAATAATGTTAAGATGTGCATTACCTCATTAGGGGAAATGTTTATTTGTTTTAGTTTTTAACTTTATGCTGTGTTGTCTATACTAATCTTGTATATATACTACGGACTTCTTATTCGTAGATATTTTGATATCAGATCATACAGACTAACGGGTAGATTGACTTGGAACTTTACCCCTGTAAAATTAATGGTGCCATTTTTGAGTCCATTTCTTAAGTCTCCGGAACAAGCGATCTACGTAGGAGAGCACCAGCAGAAAAAGGGTCGCGTGTGATTTACCGAGAAGAAATAGTAATCATCCAAAAAAAGAACATTACATCTATGTGATTATCAAAAATGGTAATGGTTTCCTGAAATAGGACATTCTGTAAACTCGAATAGCGGAAGACGTGAACGGCCCACACGGGATCGTTATTTTTGATTTACTTCCGTAAGTATGATGAATGCATGATTCGTCTTCTGTAGTCTGTGTTACAATTACTTCTGCATGATATTAACGTAAAATAAGCACGAAGAGATCACACTGCAGATAGCTGACACGATCAAATGTAAATCCCGATAATTACCAGCAAATTGCAATAGGTTACACTAAGTGAAATAATGGGAGTAAAATGGGGACGGTTTTTTTACATTAAATACCATGCTTATATTATGTTAAAAATTTGTAAGTTAAGTTTAAAATAATTTATGTTGATGCGGATATAAAAGGAGGAACAATTGTCCTTCTACCCTTCGAAGAGCAATGCGTTTTCCCTTTTTACATTGTACAACTTGTTGGTTTCTCTTTTTCTCTTTTAGATATTTTTCTTTTATATATACATCTGAATATTATTTCAAAGGACAGTCAAACAATACGATATTTGAATATATTTACTTCATTATTTATGAAATCCGTTGGTACTTCTATTAGTTATTTGTTGATTGGGATTTTCCAATTCCTGCTGTTTTGCAATGCTCAAACCTGTTCTAAATTAAACCTTACCTCCAATAAACCGATATATAACGGTTTCCAATATATGTTCATAAACATGGATTATCTAAATGATGTTATGGACGATCCAAATGATGTAACGATTCCGCCAGAAGATCAGATAGAAAATCCAGATAAATACACGATGAATGTTAATTTTCTCTTACATGCTTTGTCTGCAGACGTTATAATGGATGAGATGGGTGACGGTATTATCGATCCAAATTTCCAGGTGGACATTCCAGATAATTCAGATAGCATGACAACTTTATTTGATCAATCAATCGATGGAACTAATTTTGGTGTAATATTCAATAGGTTTTTCGTCCCCAACATTACAGGTTCCTATAAATTTTCCGTTAGTGCAGATGGAGCAGGTCTAGTTTCGATTATGAATTCCTTCGATTATTATTGTTGCCAAAACGTCAGTAATGATGGTTATGAGCCGGGGGATGCAAATGCTAATTTCCAAGCCAAATTCTCAAATGTTATTGCTGACACAGGTAATTCAAGTGATATTAAGGAGGTAACCCTTTATCTGGAAGCTGGTTCTGTTTCGCTTCTTCAAATGGTAGCAATAAATAGAGGTGGCGAAGGTAGGTTTAATTTTGCAATCATTGATCCAAATGGGAAATCACTTGTTGGCTTGCCGGGTTATATTGCAGATGTAGAGATTACTCCGACTTGTAATAAGATTGTTACATCTATTGAGACTGCAAATGTTTCATCTACAACAACGTATTCCTCAGATTTTCTAACTACAACCGCCAACGAACTGGAGATTCCGGAATATCAAACAATATACTATGTGTTCGTTCCTTATATTGCTTCAACTAGCTCTTCATCTACTAGTAGTGCATCAAGTTCTCTGGTAAGTTCAGAAATAACATCAAGTACCACATCCACTTATAGCATTTCCACTGCGGTTAGCTCCAATTCAATTTCATATAATGAGACAGCTTCTTTGTTAAGCTCGACTTTAACAGACATTCCGAATTCCTCTAAATTTAGCTCTACCTCTACCTCTGGGGTTTCTTCAGAGTCTTCCCCCAATTCAGTTATTAGCTCATATGCTTCCTCTAGCTCTATCCTCAGTGTTAGTGAAACCACGATATCTTTATCTAATCTAACATCGGAATCATTAATCGATACACCTTCGGATATTATTACTGCCACTCATAGTTCGTTGGTTCCACTGACTACTGTAGATATCGAAAATAAGTATACAAATTCATCAGGCGGTACGAACCCTACGGATATTTCATACTCTACTGCAGGTATATCTAAAACAGAAGATAATGACAATACCAAAACACAATTCGAGACCACGACGACACCATGCACGAGAACAGAATGTACAGCCGGAACTCCAAAATCATCGACGCTATATATTACCGGAACTCCAAAATCATCGACGCTATATATTACCAAAACTATAAAATGCGAGACAGTTATTACAACCCAATGTAGTATCACTCATTCGAATTCAATTGAAGTTGTAACATCGATTTATACTAAGGAGATTGAAACACTTGTTACAAAATCCTGTTCTGGTAAGTGTTACACGGAGTCCACAGACAACTTAGCACTAGAAACATTTTCAATTCAGGAAGTTCAAAGCGCACAAAATTTGTTACCTTTAGCCAGCTCTAGCGCTTATTTGGTAGATAGTAATGAAAACAATGGTATTCATAACTCTTTTGATATTTTTGCGGTTTTTATTTCTTTGGTTTCGATTTTCGCGACTTTTTAGTTAGGTAATTACTATTACCTAGTATTTGTTAACATCTATATTAATTAATATTGTATTCTATTCCGATTTATAAATGAAATAATTAAAAAAATATTCTACCTTGAGGCATGCGATTGATTAATTGGTTACAGATGGTATCATTAGTAATATACATGCTGGGTTGCAACCTCATAAACGAACATCAAACATCTCTGGTACAAATGCCAATTGAATTACGTACAAAGTGGAAAATTGCACAATTTCTTTTGTATCTTGATACTAGCTGGTTCCACAAATAATATACGGCAAATAAAGTTCTTCAAACATTATTGCATCACACTGCAGTTTGGGATAAAGAAATTTACGCAGAAAATTAGCCCTTTTGAAGAAATTACTCGAGAAAAGTTCTTTATTTCGGATCAATGACATATTATTATTATATAAGAAAGGGGAGTTGTTGTTTCATGCTCTTTTTTTAGGTCTGTTGTGTTGTTTTTATTGTATTCTTTGTTTGCACAATAATTATCTTTGCTATTATTAATAAATAAAGTATTCCTGTTTGAGACAATCTTGTGGTATGGATTGTTAGTCAAACTTACGTTGAATGAGTTTATTTAGTAACTATTAGTAAGTATAAATTAAAGTATAAAAGTATCTATCTTTTCGTATCTTAACTAATGTTAATCAAGATACATATATTAGATTTATGTATTTACTTATCTTTCTTTTATCTTATTATTTCTTTATTTTACGACACATTCTTTGTCTCGAGCGTGGATATTCCTTTCTACTTAGTTGGCATAATATTTATTGTATGTTCGGACTATATGAATAGTTCCAAAACAATACAATTCCTAATTATAAAAACAGTTGTGTAGAGGTCGTTAAACTCTTCATAAACTGCCTAAATAAAATTGTGGCCTATATAATAACTTTATTTTTTAATTGAACGTTTCAACAATATTATCACACAGGTATGTATACAAATTGATAACAAATATTTAAAGCCACCATCAGATGTGATTTAGTGTCCCTTTTCCTTATACATACGAAAAAAAATACAAAAATATTTTGCCTCCTAATAGTCAAGTAAAATGAATTCTAAACTTCAGACATCTTAGAGTTAGTATTTGAACTCTACTTCCCCAAAGTAAGTTCAAAGTTAACAGATGAGATAGCAGCCATTGTCAGAGAAACATAGCAAGCAGCTGGCCAAGGGGAAATAGTGCACAATGCAATCGTACTTCCAATCCAGTACTCGGAGTAAGGAATTTGAACTTTGAAATGATTATCACTTCTTGTAGTTAACATCACCCAATGAAAATAAATTACCCCCAGGGATAATGTGATTAATGTAGCGACAAAATATCGAAAGGAAAACATTAATAATTGATTTATCACTTACTTTTTCTTGGTGAGTGCTCTTCTTACAAGCAGAAAAAACATTTAAGAAATGCGCTTGACCACTAAATGATTTATTAATATCATTTCTCTATTTATATATTAATTTTTTTCTCAAGATTGGAACACGTAGAAAACGGAGAACTCGCCTGCCGCCATAATATCACATCACTAATTTCAGCGGACTTAGGGAGATCAGGCATGTTACGGGTTCGGCTAGCGGGTCGGCTAGAGGCTATTTTTTTGACAAAAATGTAGGGTAGAATGTCGGGTAGAAATTCTATTTTGTAGGGTAGGAGGAAGGGTAGGATTCTGAAAGTATAAGGAAGCATAATTCAAAAAAATTGAATCAAGAGAAAATCCAGCAAAACAAAATTTGGAAGGGTAGGGCTCAGGTCGGCAACAGATAGGAGTCTGGTCAGCTTCGGGTCTGGTTGAAAATTTTGAAAACTGGTTCAAAATAGGGGTGGTCGGGAAATTTTTCCCCGAAAACAGGGAAAATTGAACTTGATTTTTCCCACTGTGAAAATGCCGAAATTTTCTGTGAAAAAAAAATTGGAAACTGGGAAAACTGAAAACGGAACTGGGAAAAAAAACACGAAACTGGGAAAACTCGATTTTCATCTGGGAAAAAAAAAGAACATTCTGGGAAAAATCAAAATCCGACTGGGAAAAAAAAGTCCATTCTGGGAAAACTTGCAAAACAAGCTGGGAAAAATTGAAATTCCTTAACTATGGAACATCTACAATATGTCTTAATTTAACAGGAAGATAACATAAAATATCAATATAAACCATAATAATCTTATTTTAATAACATGTTACTTTTTAATAAATTATTTATTAAAAACAATATTCTATATATAATCACAATATTTTAACTTTATAAGTTTGTTAATCACTTTAAAATGGGCTTTTTGAGAGTAGTCCTGTAAACAAAAAGTTAAAAGTGATAAACTTCTAAAACTAGAACATTAACAGAATTGATGATCATACAACATTTAATTAAGGAGATTATGTGATGGTTGTTTTAGAAGGGCTTTAGAATTGAACGTATATATAACTTTTCCTTACTAAATCTTAAGTTCCTATAAACAGCTCACAAAGAATTTTCATTAATTATTCAATGAACTAGAAAGAAGTTTTCAATTGCTATTGATACATTTTATTCCTTTTAGTAGGAACTGCTTTCTTTATTTTGCCGAACAATATTAATTAATACTAGTTTCTTTACTTATTTAATTATATTAGGCTGGAAATTCTAAGAGTGTATAGTATAAGATGTTCATAAGAGCAATATAAGCAAGCAAACCATTGCACAAGAGTATAAATGAATAGGCTTATATGACGACACTTGAATGAGCAGTTTAAACATGTGAATATAAATTGATAAACCAAATCTGTGATATATAAAGACAGAGGTTTAGAACATAATTCTTGTAAATAAAATATTCCCTTCGAGAGAGAATCACGAAGAATAAATTGTATAATAAGTTGTATAACATAAATAACCTAATAATGAATCAATCTGCTATTAATAATATTGCTCAACAAGATAGAAAAAACAAAATCTATCACCATCGAACAATCGATATTATCACTTAAACAAAATAATGCTTATTTAATAAAAGCAGAATTTGAGAAGCTGTAACTCCAAAACGGGCATCGAACCTTTGTTATGCTATATTCAGCAAAAATCACATATTAGAAAATTGTACTGTTATTCGTGGTATTGAACAACTTAGACATACAATTAAGTTGAATACCTTTCCTAACTCCAGAGACCACAAATGGTGCATATGTTTTCTTCAGTGCCAGAGGCTCACATCAAAAAACTAGATAAAAACTGGTAAATATACTAAATTGAATATTGAATGATAGAGATTCTATTTCAAACTTCTAACAACAACTTTATAATTTTGAATTTTGAACAATGGACAGTTGATTTTACTGATTCAAATAAAGTTTCGTTTCACAAATCCATATAAAACATGTTGTCAATCCCCAATTACGGCCTAAGCTAATATAGTTTCATATTTAATGTTCCAGAATATATACACTTTATCTCACCTATTTTCACTCTAACGGTGTGCTAAATTAAAGTACATTACATTAAATGTTCTCTCTTGACAGTACATTGTATTAAAATACCAAATTAATTTTAGTACTTCGTAGTATTCAGATAATATAACTATGCATACTGAGCCGAACATCATAAGAGCACATAATATAAGGTTGTAGCACGAGTAAAATAGTTAATGCTCAGGAGCATTCATCGTGAAATTAATTAAATATTACATGGAATAATAGTATGCGCAATTAATAGAGTTGAGTAGACTGTTCTGATATACTTAAATGAGAAGTTCATGAATGTGAAGCTTAAAAAGCACGCCATCACATTTGTAACATATAAAGACAGACGATGGGATACATAATTTTCATAGTAAATAATTGGGTCAGAAATGTGTAAAAAAGAGCTCCTTGTATAACAAGAATGAATTAAAACACAAGCAAAACCAATTCCCGGTAGGAAAGGGCCAGAATCCATATTAGTACACACTATATATATGTTTACTTCCTCTACTGTAGATATATATCTTCTACAAAAAAATGGTTGAAAAACTAGTTTATAAATAAAAAAAATAATTAGAGAAAAATGTATAAAAAAATCATAAATTAGCATCCCAAAACTATAAGGTTTTGTTTCAGTTACCACATGTATCATCCATACAGTCCAAATTTTCGTTACATTGGCCATCAACTCCACCATATGTATTAAAATACAATTCACCATGATAAGCATTCTCAAGATTCCAAGGGTGATTTGCGTCAGCAGGTTCATTTGGATTATCAGAATAAACAGCATTCATACAATATTTCCACCCTGGATTAGCTTTTGCAAAATCATTCATTTGAAGCTGCAATGTAGTTACATCAGGATGTTCACTATCATCTTGCCAATCTCCAGAAAGGTCATGATTAACGTTATCGAAATTATATGACAACCAGTCAACCGAAAATCCGTCATCACGTTTAGTTAATCTATCCATATCTTTCATTACCCCTGGTGTAGCTTCAGCAATACTATTGATTAAATCTTCGGAGCTAAAGTGCGGCATGGCAATTGCAGAATGGTTTCCATATTTTGTCTCAAAACTAATCATCAATAAAGTATCATCATCTCTCTTGAAATGGGTTCCATTATGCTGATCAGGCAATGCTACATGAAAAGCCTGAGGGTGAAATATAATATCATGGTTTGTTAACGGAGTTAGATTATAAGAGTTTGTCATATTCATGAATAGATGATCATTGATTGAAATAATATCTCTTCGGGCCATACTTTCTGCTTCACTACCAGCACTTGGACCTCCCCAGGAAAGCTGACCATCAGCTGAAGAGAAAGCAGCTATCGCTAAAGAAACCCAGCAAGCAGGTTGCCAAGGAGACACAGTACATAATACAACAGCTGCTCCAATCCAAAGTTTAGAGTGATAAATAGCCATCCTAGCATGATGGTTACCAACTGTGATTGAGAGTGCTCGCTTCACAAATGGAGATGCTACAGCTACAGCTAATGTGATTAATGTAGCGACAAAATATCGAAAAGAAAACATTAATAATTGATTTATCACTTTCTTTTTCTTGGTGAGTGCTCTTCTTACAAGCAAAAAAAAAACATTTAAGAAATGGGCTTGACTACTAAACGATTTATTAATATCATTTCTCTATTTATATATTAATTTTTTTCTCAAGATTGGAATAAAAATGTTTGCGATTCAATTGGTTGAGCATATATTAAAGTACGTGAATAAGTGCAGTTGTGATAGTACTAACAAAAAAATGAAAGAAATAACTTATAATAACAATAAATAAATTTTCTTTCTGCAGTTCCTTTTACAGAAGTAAATTACTATGAATCATACTAACTTCTTAAAAAGCAATCAATTAAAAATGACTTCTTTCGGTTGAATTATTCATAAAATACCTCAATCGATGTGTTCCGTTCAACGTTACAGTAAACCTATTGCTAGTAAATTTAATAATTTAATCTTTAGAAACCCAGATAGTATGTTTTTTTATGAACCTGTTGTGGAATTCCCACTAAACTGAAAACATATTTTAGGTAATAGGAATATTACAGGGCATAATAATTTAATTTGAGAATAATATATTGTCAAAGAAAAATAAATAGTAAGATAACTTAGGAGGAGTCAACGATCTAACAATTACTACTGGTGTTTTAGAGAGACAACGTAATAATTTAATTTGAGAATAATATATTGTCAAAGAAAAATAAATAGTAAGATAACTTAGGAGGAGTCAACGATCTAACAATTACTACTGGTGTTTTAGAGAGACAACGTAATAGTTTACTATGAGAACATGATATTTAGGTTAGCTCCAAATAGAAGTTTAGGATTAAGAGAACAGTGTAATGATTTATACGACCTGATATCAAGTGCCTGAAAATAATACTAAATCTGACAGAATACCATTGGAAATTAATAAACACTTTAGAAAAATAAATAGACTAATTTTTCAAGTAGAATAGTGAAAAAAAACCTTAACCTAGTTAGGAAAAAAAGGTTCCGTGAAAATAAAAGAGGTTTGTAGATATTTGAAAAGACAAAGAATAGTTGAGAAATTTATCTATACAGTGAATTATTTTTTATGTAATTTTTATATGTTTTTTTAGTAGGTCTTTTGGAGCCTCTTTAAATTATATATTTGTAGAGAATCTGAGTTAGAGTTTTTACTTTCAGTTGATTTTTTAATTTCTTTACAATATTTTTGGACTAAGTGTCGCAGAAAGTTATCCTTAGTTTCTGATATAATTATCTCAAAGAAGTATTTTGGGTTATTCATACGTAATAAATGGTATAACCGTTCCTAGGCAGGCATGTTATGGGTTCTGCAAGTGGGGTGGGTTCAACGGAAAAATTTTAGTATGTCCGGTCGGCTAGAGGCTATTTTTTTGCCAAAATGTAGGGTAGAATGTCGGGTAGAAATTCTATTTTGTAGGGTAGGATGTAGGGTAGGATTCTAAAAGTATAAGGCAGCATAATTCAAAAATACACAAAACCTGATAAAATATTTTGAATATAATTATATATACTGTTGCATTATTATAGTAAAACGTAATACGTTCTAATAAAATGGATTAATTTTCAACAGTAAATAGTAACACGAAAAGTGTTCATTGATTACAGTACATATGATTAAATATACAATAGCTACTACTTGTTTCCTAATTAGACATAAGATACTATATTAGCAAATATTGTACGTATTTAGACAGAAAAGCGGATTATAAAAGTTTTTCATGAAAAGTTTGCTTTTGACATCCAGAAATTACTCTATGTATAAAAGAAGCTTAAATGAGATGAAATATATAGCTTTCTATATACACTCTCTGTATATATATAAAAATACACAAAATATAATATTATCATACAAGATTACAGTCTTTTGAGAACTTCCGTCAAAGGGTCATTCAATTCCTTTAGCGAGCAGGAAATGTTTAATGCTGAGATTACCCCAGATATAAGTAAACCTGAGTGAAGAGAGTGGTCTGAAAGGTTATGTCTATTCTTCCCAATTCTTTGATTCAAATCACTGAATGATCTTTCACAATTTACAGAGGTAGCAGACATGGAAAATAGAAAGGCTATTAAAACCGGTAAAACCGAATGGTTATAAAAATCAGAACATGGATCAACTGCTAATTTCCTATACTTTTCAATCGCAATCAGAGAGGCCTCGGTTATTAAAGGGATTGTTTCGATATAAGACAGTTCCTTGACATTTTTACCATCCCTTTTAGTAAACAAAAGTTTTTTTTGCAAGTATTCATTGTTAAGGAATGTCTTTCGCAAAGTTTACCATATTCTTCCTTAATGGAGGTCATGAAGAATTTTACATATTCAGCCCATTCTTTTCTAATGACCTTATTCAAAGCTAATTTTAAAACAGTTTTACCATCAGTATGTTTTTCTCCTTCTATTTTCTTTTCCACATCAGAGTCATTTGTATCTGTAATATCTGCTGTCTGTTAAGAAGAACTGTCATCCAATATGGACTCTTTGTCTTCTTTGGAAGGTAAGTCGTCCAATAAGGTACTAAATGACTCCGTAATTTCTTCAAAATTTTCAGAACTTTCCAATTCTTCATTAGTAATATTAAATAAACCAATTTTATAAGCTAAATTACTTAATTCTTCAATAACAGACATATTTAGTTCATTTATAACAGTAGGACCTTTGGGATGAAATGTAGATGCCAAACCAACAATTGGGTATCTTTTTTCCATCTGCTCTATGTATTTGTTCACTTTTGCTAGGGGCATAGTAACATCAAAAGCTCTGCTCTTCAATGTTAGTTTCTTGCTAGACTTTCTATGTGGTCTCTTGCAGCAAAGAGAATTGGGCCGTAGGCTGATATTAGGGGTAAATGGGACTGAACAACTTTCGTAAGAATTGCAAGTGGTTGCAAGGCATCAAATAACATGTCCAAGGCATCTATTTCATTTTCACTAAGAATATTACAAACCTCAATGTCTGAATCTCTTGCTTCATTTAGAAACTCTTTTATTTTAATTTTATTTTCCAAGAAAAATTCGATGATATAGAATTTAATATGCCATCTAATTGATTGGAAATGGGGGAACTGTTTCCCCACAACCGATGAGAATAGAGCATATTTGATTTTAGAATTTCTTACTTCAAAGGTAAATTTTATCAAAGTGACTAGAGGGTCAATTGAGACACCATCAAATGGGTCTCTCAGATAGTCTCGAACGTTAATTTTACTGTTAGTGATCTTTCTATAATCTTCACTTTTGTTGATCATTTTTCCCAAATTTTTATAGGTATTCAGTTTTTCTTTTTGGTTCGTCATATCTTTAAGTTTGGAAAATGAATCTCTTGAAAATAGGGGATTACTTTCTAAACTTTGAGCAACAGAATACGCATCATCACTATCAAACAGTGTCTGAGATCCTTCATGATCAGTATTCTCGTAAGACTCGTTTTGGCCAGAAACTTCACTTTCATCTTCCGAATCTGATTCAGCATGCTCATCCATTGGAATAACATAGTCTAGCTGTTCGGTAAAAGTTAGAGCTTCCAATTCTAAATCTGGAATTGTCTTAAAGGCCCTAACAAATTCTGAAACAATAATGTTTGTTAATAAAAACAGTTGGTGACCTAAACAACCAATATGAGCAGCTAAAAATGGAAATTCAGGAGTATCTTTTAATACATCACCAGCACCCAATACAGCAGAACAATTATCGGTGGTAATTGAAGATAATATTCCTGAGAACTTGTTCTTGCTGGCAGTTTTCTCTAAAAACAAGGTATGATCAGTCTTTTTCTTTCCAGAAATTTCAGATAATCTAATAGTTAGAGTACAAGTCTTGATACCAGAACCTAAAAAGTTAAGGTTAATCTAGGTGTATTCTCTGTTAGTATTGGATAGCCAATCATCACTCTCCATACCACAAAATGGGGAACCAAGTTTCTTAATTTCAAATTTTTTTTCTCCAATAGAAGAACGTAGATCTGTTAATGGCATGTTAATGTTAACAGTAGTTGGGCAAAAATTTTCAAAAAATGCCAAACAATTACCTTTGATGTAGGTTTTAATTTTATTGGCAGTATTCATGACTTCGCTACTCATATTTTGGCGGTTCCATTTGGAAAAAAACTGAGGCATTTGAGGACCCAGTCCTGTTTTGAATGAAGGGCAGTCAATCACCCTATATGATATCATAGCTTGGGAAAACCAAATAGCACACAATTCAAAAACATCAGGCTCATCAAACGATTTAGAAGCATACTTTAGGGTTGAAGGTGTATTCTATTCAATCCCCTTAACTCCAGACCAGCTACAAAGATGTTCAGGTTGTGGGGTAAATTTAGATATGTCTACCTGCGGATGGACCTTTTCTAAATGTTTTTTAATAGTTTCAGATCTATTGCTGAAATAATAGGCATTATCCTTAAAATTAAGATTATGGTTGCAAACAGTTTTCGTATAATTATCAAATACTTGACAGTAAATATTGACTTCTCCCGAGTTTGGATCTTTTTCGATCAATTCAGCAAACAATTTGACAGCTTCATGACTATTGTTCCCACCTTGTATCATGGCCAACATATTGAAGGTTACCTGTTCATTATTTTCGACTTTAGGAACAATTATTTCAATTTTAGCACCTGTTTGAAAATTGGAAGAATCCGAAACAATGCCTCCAACCGATACCTTTTTGGTTGGCCTAACATCCTCACTTGTTGAGACTCTTTTTGTCTTTGTAAAAAATTGGTCAAAATTGACCAATTTTGTATAACGTCTTTTTTAAATGTAATAAAGTGGTATAATTTACAAGATTTCCAATTCACTAATAAAAGAAGAGGGTGGACATGTAACTGAAAAGTTGAAACAACAATTTTTGTCTTTGGTTGGAATTATCAATATGTATATATGTATATATGTATATATATATGTAAAATTTTCCCTAAGTTAATTGATCAGAGAGTGGACAAAAGATGCGGTAAACTAATTTTGAACTGAAACATTTTTGAAAGATAGTTTTTCATGCACATTATTCACACGTATAAGGTGACAGGCTTCTCTACTTTATTAAAACTACATTGTACATGATATATAATAGTTTTACATCTTAATTATGGGACATAAATCTCTATGGAGCATTAGCATAAGCATATTAAGAGCAGAACAATTATAAGCGACTGTACAAAATGCCAGTCGATGAAGATAACACAATAGGCTTATCCGACTTGATCTGAGATGACGTGATTCATGTATGAACAAGAGAGAAACAAAACAAGATACCAAACATATATAAAGAGAATGAAAAGTGGAATAGTAAATATATATATATGTCTTAAATAATTTGTATAATATACGTCCGCTTGAAAGAAAGTTCGAAGAATTAATTGTATATTAGTTGCACATTAAAGATTGGATAGATAAGAATAATTTAAGAAAATGGGATCTGCTCATAAAGATAATAACACCAAATTTTATCACAAAGACTTAACAGGACTGAGAAAAGAACTATCACCAGGTCTCATTCTACATTTTAAAAAAGATTTTGACAAGTTCTTTGGTTTGAGAACTCCTTATTGATAGATACTGTTTTCTCTATCTTGTTGAGCAATATTATTAATAGCAGA
The DNA here is from genome assembly GCA_037040125.1 of Kazachstania sp. M6911. Lineage (NCBI taxonomy): Eukaryota > Fungi > Ascomycota > Saccharomycetes > Saccharomycetales > Saccharomycetaceae > Kazachstania > Kazachstania sp. M6911. Next base: position 28,314 of record JAXQGP010000142.1, read on the forward strand.
TTAATTCATTATTAGATTATTTATGTTATACAGTTTATTGTACAATTTATTCTTCATAGTTCTCTCAGGAAGGGAATATTTTATTTACTAGAATTATGTTATAAACCTCTGTGTTTATATATCACGGATTTGGTTTATCGATTTATATTCACATGTTTAGACTGCACATTCAACTGTCGTCATATAAGTCTATTCATTTATACTCTTGTGCAATGGTTTGCTTGCTTATATTGCTCTTATGAACAGCTTATACTATATACTCTTAGAATTTTCAGCCTAATAATGTTGTATTGTTTTGGGTGCACTAATTTTATATAGTAGGTAGTAGGTTCAATTTATTAGAATTCTAATAAGGAGAATAAGTATCTACTGTTATTATAATTATAATATCTATCGAAGTCTTTATCGCTCTTCTCTCTGTATATCACTTAACATTATAGTTATAGTAACTTAGGCCTCTTTTTACCTCTTATTATAATTCTAATAAATTGAATACTCTATATATTTATATTGTGCACCAAAACAATACAATTTATATGAAAAAAATGATAAAATAGAGAAAGTTGAAAAAAATATACCAAAATATTGAACCCACAGAAAAGCCTGCATAGCAATTTTTTTTTGTAGGGTAGGGTTCGGGTCGGCCTCAGGTAGGAGTCTGGTCGGGATTGGGTCGGGTAGAAAATTTTAAAAACGGGTTCAAATCGGGTCGGGTAGAAAAAAATCCTACCCGTAACATGCCTGCCTGTGCTTCAAAAAGCTTTAAGTTTGAGAAAATTAGAAGAGGGTGAACTTACGACCAGTAACAGATTAGTGGTCCTTTGAGTGAACAAAAAATTTGAATAAGATGCACGTAGTAGTCAAGAGGAAAGATGTTTATGCACTTTCGAGATTTTTTTGTGGGTAAATGCTTTTTTTTTTACGTTGGTGGTTACTTAAAATGGTAGCATGCAGCTACCGCTTCTATACGCAACTGTGGGATAACAATAGCGCTATTGTTGGAAGCGCGTCAACGTGTTACCGATTTTCCTAAAATAGACGTTTTTCGAAGCTCGAAATATCTACATGCGTCTTATTGGAAGCGCGCAGTGCAGAAGAAATCACTACAATTTTCTAATATCCTTCAAAAATGCCTTGCATGAGTTACACCGAAAAATAATTCTGCGGTCTCTCGTTTAGTAATTTGCGGTAATATTAAGTAGCGTGTAAATAAGTGTCAGTTTGTTATCTCATCCTGAAACGATTTATCTTATACCAGCGTAGTTTAAGTTTTTACCAGTCATACAGAATTCAGTCATTAGGATCAGTAAAACCACAAACCATTTTAGTTTATTCTGTTATTTCATATCCCGCATTCCATACTTAAAATGTTTTAAAGAAAATAAAAGAGACTAAGATCAGATTTCTGTTCCTATGGAACGACACCTAGCTTCCTCTAATTAAAATTTCACCTATATAATTGTTCTTACATCTGCCTTCTGACTAGAGTTTTATCTATGATATGAATTAGACGAAAACAATCCTTTCGTGTTTAAAGTATATAAGTACGGCATAATTATTCTTTGCAGAATTACAAATAGAATGCTTCCTTTCTAATTATTTAAAAAAAAAAACAAACAAAACAGACAGTCAGTCATAACCTCAAAATGTCTCAAACAATTGAAGAAATTCAAGTGGAGAAAAAAACGGCTTTTAAGTTTAGACGAGATGCTACGAAATTCCTTTTATACCTTTTTTTCATTTTTATTTTCGTTGGAATATGGTTCCTGGTTCAGTCAAATGAAACTTTGGGTAGGATAGAAGAACAGGATAGACTCTTTATCGAAAAAATTAAGAAGCAATTAAATGAGCGAAAAATGAAGCGTGGTTTAAATAATCCTGTCTAACTACTGCCTTTAGACTCAGTTTTAGAAAATTGTGGGACAACTGGGAATCATTTAACAACTGGATGGGTATATCCTAACAATGACAGCATTAATAAATCTTTAACCACGAGGGCTTCAAGAACAACCTTAGCGCCATACACGAAACGCATTATATATCTATGGTGGATATTTGCAGCAGTTAAAGTTGCAATTACCTGTATTTCACATTGGGGCATAGCACAGTCCTGTAGAAATTGGTCAAATGGTAGTGCTGGAAAAGCTGACAAGGCTGGTTGTGTAACTGGGTGTGTTGCTACGGCTGTTGGTATTATGGCTACATTAAATAAGGCAGGATTTGACCATCAGGTTATTAATAGAGCAGATCATTCTTGGTTGGCTAACATAAATGATGCTTGGCAGAAGCGAGATTCAGGACTTGCTGCAGAATATCTGGCAGGTGTTCAACAAGTATCTGAAGCAATGGCTGAACTATCTGGTTTCCCCACCTTAACTGTTCTTAATTCCAATTTATCTATTGCTCGCAACGATCAAACTGGTTATCCAGTCCATTATTTAATGAGACCTGATGGTCGAACCCCTCGTATGTCACCTATGAGTTTTACTAATTCTACCTGGTATGCCAGATTTATTCACACCAAGCACAACTCAACCAATTATGAAGAGATAGATGAAGCCTACAATATGGAGAATTTCTCTGATGGGGGAATTGAAGTGGCTAGTGACCATGTCGATTCAGGCCATGGTGTTTTGAGTATGCAATACGATTGGGGTCAACTAGTTCATGAAGTAAGTTGTTATCTTCGGGATGAAAGTGGGAATACATATCAATATCAAATCTATAATAAAAATGCTAAGGACACTATGACATCAGGAAGGTTTAGAGGATTCGATAATGAACCATTTGATGAAGGTTCATTAACGCCGGACCCACAATATATTCCAGTTGAACCTTGGTCACAATGTGAAGTTCCATAGCTTTGGATAAATATCTATCCTAATAGCTTTTATATCAATTTAAGTAGATATATTTACGTAAACTACTTCATGTTATATTTTCCGTAATTAGTATGGCATAGTTGCCTGTAAGGTGTTGGCTTAATAGTTGGAAGTATTGACTCGGGTTAAAAGAAGACATATTGTTATTAGTATAGTTGCAATAACTTATAGAACAATTAGTGACGTTGTAATTGCTTATCTTATTTTTTTATATAATATACATAAGAGTTAACAGATTATACTAACTATATAGACGTTTATATACGTAATAATCTGTATCAACTCTGTGCATCAGATTTCTTGTTTCGGCATCGAGAAAATCTTGACATATTTTCTCTCTTTTGCGTGCGTGAAAGAATACACTTTAATATACACCCATACATCACATAATGATGTATGACATATTGATTCTAACTTCAAGTCTTACATCATTATATCAACATAAGGGTACTATAGTTTTTTTGAAAAGGTGAAAACTTTTGTAAGTTGCTGTTAGATTATGCCAGACGGGATTACAGACTATACGAAATGAAATCAAGGCAAGCAAGGTTCCAGTCTTGAATGATAAGAAAGAGTAGAATGAATTGTGGATTAGCCCTCTGTTAAACGAAGCGACAACCCGTGAGGAAATTCTATGATTCATGTTGGTCGTGTCTGTGATACACAACCTAGGAATTAGAAGTATATATATATATAAAGAGAGTTTATTGAGATTTATATTTAACCTCTTTATATATTATTAAATAAAATAAGCAAACAGATATACAAAAATATGTACAATAACAATAAGAATATTATTTTAACAAATTACAATGACTGAAGCTATACTAAACAATAAGAAGATGAATGCCATAATTCAATTTTTTATATAATTTATTTACCACCAAGTTTACATAGTTGTAGAGAATGTGTTTCAGATTAACTTCGTTAACTCTCACAATATTCACTCTTCTTCAATACATAGATTAGACTGTAGAAGCCATACATCAACAGGCCATCTACTTTCCTAATTGGGAAAACAGTGTCATCCATTTTCCATTCACTTGTGAGGGTTAATCCATCATAACCCCACAAGTTCATCTAAGACTGCTCCGTTCCAGTTTATGAATATTAATTACTTATCGGTAGAGATTGATCCATCATAATCCAAGAGTTAGTAACTGTTTTGTGTCGGCACCATATCACTCCCTCTTTACTATATCCTGTCCCTGAACTCACCTTTGTTGCTGGGCGAATATATTTGTTCCAACAAACGCTTTTGGGTATATATAAATATATCTTACGGTAGTCTGTTTGGAATGATCAGTAAAGTAAATTACATTCAGGGGTAAAAAAAAACATAGCACTCTTCTAATGATAATTGTGCTATGAGATGTATGTATAGATATGATAATATCATTCTCTGGAGTTTGTACCACTTAGCTGTTATAACTTATATAATAGCTCGGTATAGATCTTAAATAATGATATACAATAAAGTAAACACTATCAATAATATATGTGTTAATAAATACTATTGGGTGTTTACTCCGTCGAGAGAGAAAAACTTTTCTCTTATAGTAGAGAACGCCTTCGCGTACAATAATAATTCCAGTTAGGTTTTGACTCATTAAACCTTGTCAATATCTTTCTCTGTTCTCTATCCTTGACGGGGGTACTTAGCTATAATGACTATGAAGAAAGTATAGCTGTCTAAACTATTAGTATTTACAAGAACATAATATATCCAACCCCTGTGGTATAAGTATCGAGGACTTCGCAAAATGGAGCAAATGGGTATGCAAGAGGAGACGAACAAAGACTTCAGACGTGATGCAATAAAATTCATCTTATGGATGTTCTTGATATATATTCTGTGTGGAATATGGTTCGTGGGCCAATCAACTCATACTCTATACAAGATTGAAGAGAAGAACAGAATGCTTATAGAAGAGATTACAAGACTGTTAAAAGATAATAATTTAATGGGAAGAGAATTTCAAAGCGTATAATTGACCGAAACTACAATATATGGTCTTGTCTCAAATATTTAATATCGTATGAAATATTAGATAATAAGTTAAAAGAGGAAAAAATAAAGTGGATTATATATAAAAACAATTAGGAAGCTAAAAGAGCAGTCTGAGGCTATTTTACGTGGTATACATTTTAAATGTTTTCTAAAAAAAAAAAACAGAGACAAAATACAGCTTATAGTTCTATATTTAATTTAATTTTCATTAACATCAATTCATCCAGTACTAATATAACCACACAATATATAATCTTTAATAACGAAGGTCAAAAGTCAAAGTAATGCCTCACTATCTGCTTCAGCTCAATAATTATTGTTCAATTGCGATTGCTCCCTAAGCATCTGCTAACGACTCAATGTCTAAACCTTAAGTGATTCAGTTATTAGTGGTGTTATAATTCAGAGTGTATTGGTAGTTTTTTCAGTATTGTTTTAGTGTTTACAGTAGGTAGGTAATATATATTGGGCCGTTCTTATGAGCGGTTATATTTGAATTCTAAGTTACCAGACATTTTGATAGAAGATATTATTATTATATGTTATATTTATTTATATTGGAATATATGTCAAATATATGTCTGTTTTGATAAAAGGACATCGATTTTATATTAAGACTTACGAGAGTGTTTTGAAAGTACTAAATAAATAAGCTAATATCATGGTAAAAATATGTAGCACGTAATATATTGTGCTATGAGATGTTCCTATAGAAAATAATATACTACTCTGAACTAGTACCAGCAATTATATCTTATACAATTGCGTTAGTTCATTTAATATAAAACTACAAATAAAGTTATACATAATATAAATAAAGTAATTAAAGAAACAACAAATGCTAAAAGAAAAATGCCTGTTTATAATATAAAAATAGTGTTAGTAAAGGTACAACACTCTCCACTCCCGAAATACTGAATACCTACAATGGCAGTATTATCAAATTTCTATCAATTCTCTTTCTCTTTATACGATATGTAAAAGTATATCGTTAATAATAGACATTGTAATTAATAAGTTTATCGATTACCTTCGTTACATCAAGAAAGGTTAGTTTACATAATATATATAAGAACTTTCAGTGTTAAAAGTTCCTCCTTTTACATAATCTATTTGCCACCGAGCTTACATAGTAGTCGAGAATGTGTTTCAGATTAACATCGTTACAATATTCTCTCTTATACAATACATACATTATACTGTAGAAGTCATACACCAACAGGCCATCTACTTTCCTAATTGGGATACCATGTATAACATAGGCGTCTTTTAAGCCCTATGTAATTTTGTACGTTTCTACGACGGTTTCTAGGGTTGAGTATTTTAAATTGTAATAACACTTGCGTTATGGAAGTGAATTACTCCAAGGCTTCATAATTATTTTACAGTGTCACTGTTTTCATATTATACTATTTATGTCTTAATTGACAAATATTTAAAAAGGTATTAATATATTTAAAGCTGGCGCTGGACTACTTACCAGTAGCACTTGTATATATAATAATAAGTAGAAATTAATAGTTACGTAACTAAATAACTAGTCCTAGAGATAATTAGGCCATGAGCGTATGTACGTCACCTTCATGAAGTGATGGAGTTCATGTTAGCGAAAGACTAAAACATTAGTCTCGGTAGGTTAAGAAAAATAATAATTCATTCGGCCAAATGGATTCGTACCGATATGGATGGGATTATAAGAAAAATAAGAAATGGTTTCTCCAATAAATTGGAGAAGTGGGGTAAAAGTAAATAACTATATAAAAGAGAAGACGTTCTCGAAAGTATATAAACTTTATATAACTATTGGTTATTAGAAGTTCCTTTCAGAAGAAAGGGTCAGACAAGATTAGGAAGATTAATTCAAGATACAAAGAAGATCCTAGATCCCAGATCCCAGATCCATACCCTATTTCATTATAATCAGTTATTATCGGTAAACAATAATAACACCATCTTATTTAATTTAACTTCTAGTTTACCATTATCTTAGTTGGCAAGAAATTATAGCTAGCAAGAACAACTATATTATATAACTTCCACAATTCTCGTGACCAAATCGACCTTTAGTTGTTACACCATACAACACCCACTTTTCCATTAGCTCATGAGGGTTAATTTGACATAACCCTACAAGCTCTTCTTAGACTGCTCCATTCCAGTCTATAAATACTGATTGCTTATCGGTAGAGGTTGATCCAACACAACCTACTACTTCATCTAAGATTGATCCATCACAATCGAACACAATCAGATGAGGTAGAAAGTATACAAACATTTTAATAAACGTTTATAATATCTTTTTAATACAGCTCTAATAATCACGAATCATCATCATTAAATCTTGTTCATTGAATAAATATGTACGTAAAGAAAGATCCAATACATATAAAAATGGACTTACGTGCTGGGGGAGGCCTGATTTTTAAAATAGTACTTAATGTCGTTAAGACGTATGGCTGAAATAATTAATTGGAGAAATATATTATAATTTATTTCTAAAATACATAAATAGGTGGAGAAAGAAAAATAGATACAATTTCTATTTATAACAACTTCACTTATATTTTATATACTTACAGAATTTAACAACAAACGATCAACCTATCATCAAAAAACCAGGAAATAAATTCTTCGACTTTTGAGCGAAACTCTCTAATATTCTCATTGCCTTATTCATAATAGTGATATATATATATATATAATAGATAAACAAATTAAAAAATTAAATCGTAACAACATTATATTTAAATAAATTTTGATTAATTGCATATTTGATATTCTATTTCTTATTAGTTAAAAACGTTTAAACATATCATGAAGAATAGTAATAACAAAAAGCGCACTGAATGATCCCCCTACTATAGCTAACGCTTTCCCCTTTATAGCACTTGATTCTTTTTCAACCACAAATTTTAAACCAAGATCAACTAGAACATACAAAATAAAGAAGATAGATATGATCACATTATGAATCGACCAGGAACTTTTGGTTAATTTATTCATATTTTCTTCAATACCAACAATTGCTCCCTTAATTTTATCCCTGCATTCTTCAAATGGATAATCTATCCCTCTGTACTTATAATAATCCGACAGAGAAAGACACATCCTTTCGATATTCTCGTTCAATTCGATACATCTGTTTTGATATATGTCATGGCTTTCTAGTATTTCAAGTTGAACAGGAGTTAATTTTTTTTCCCAGGAATCTTCCTTTTCGAATAAATTCCATTTGTTTTTAATTTTCATATTCATTTCAGTGTCTTTTTTGAAATTTTTCACAAACTTTTTTGCAGCAACCATTCTTGAAGTAGTTATTAAAAAACTTTGTGTGCATATAATTATTTGGTTCAATACAAGATTCTTAATAACAAATGAAAAATTTTCATAAGCGATTCCTCCTTTTTTAAAAATATTCATTATATCATCTTTAATTTTATATTTGATTAATGCATCCCCTAAAGTAATAATTATCCTTTTTGTGGAAAAATAAAAAATATAATCCATTGGCTTGCTGAAATCATCTGGTTTTAGGTAAAAGCTAATTTTCATGTCATCTTTTTCCTCTTTTGGACTAAGGTCTAATCCATGAATATCTAGATCCTTCTTATTAATTAGCTTTGGGCTAAGCTGATAAAAGATTCCTGGTAGTGATCCAGTAAAATCAGAAGTCACGACCAGCCATAAATATTGTTCGACTGAAGTAACATCATAACTTTGCAAATATTCCTTAATTTGAGTTTGATTTAAATTCAAATCATCAAGATTTGTGTTATTATTAATTTTGTATAGTTTTATACTATCAGTCATTTTGCTTGTATATTATAATCTTAATATTGTATAAAGAGATTCTTAAATCGTTTCTAATTTAGTGTGTGTAAGGTTAATATAATATTATTGTAAAGGCCAGTTCACCAAAAAGAAGAAGAACAAATGATAATAATATAATTTTTAGAATCAAAACTAAATATTTTGTAACCTTTTATAATTTTCTCCTATTTATTGACATTAAAAGAAAACAACAACAACTGAAGACCAGGTCAATTTTGTGGCACTTAACTCACCTCTCAATAATCAAAAAAACGTAACATTGTGAATAAGATGTCAAGAAATTGGAGTAATGGGTAATGTATTTGGTGTTTTTTTTTTGTGAATGCTACAATATGTACAAGCAATGTAACAATCATCACATTGTATGAAAGAATTAGCCGCCCAGCTTTGGCCATCAACAACAACAAAAAAAAAGCCAACAATTAACTAATCAGCTATATAAATGAATAGTATCTTGAGGAATCATATTAGTATCAGAGAAGTTTAAAGACATAATTTTTTATTGTAAACTTGAATGATTATCCTATAATTTTATATAAATCAATGCATAATTATTATATATCTCTGTTTTTTAACTATAAAGATCCATGATGATAATTTTTTCATCTTCGAAACTCATCGATGTTCAATTCTCACATATTTTGTCGCGCCACCCATGCAGCACGTGTCAACATAACAATTGAAGGTCTCAGTAATGTAAATAAATATAAATGTACATTTTATAAACATATTTCAACATATTTGTTATTACATACACCCATATTCCTATCATTTACATAGACGTAGATATAAAATTCTATTTAGATAATCTATACACATTGTTTGTATTTTTCAATGTGTTTTGCCCGATAGAGAATGTGTATAATAAAAATCTATATATCAATCTATATTTTCTGACATTAGTATCGTTCTTGTTATGTATTCATTTTGTTAATAATTATATACGTACAGTCCATCTATCTATCTATCTATCTATCTATATATATTCTATCCCTTTCTATTTTATATCAGGGATTATCACCTTTATTGTTAATAAAAGTGGAAAAAAAAGCTTCCCATCTTTATCTTTAAGATATAGCATTTCAGTAATAACAGTACATCATTTCTAACAATTAGGTTCAATATTCAAAAGAGATCATGCTAATAATCATACTGTAGTATATACATCTTAGTAGCAAACTGGTTTGCGGTTTCTAAACTGCGTGTCTAATATACTCCTTTGTTATTATAGTATAAATCTTAATTAGTTTTTACAGGAAAGTAGAGTTTTTGGGATTAACATTAACGTCCTTTCTATCTTCAGTAGAATGGATTTTAATGCCAGATTGGTTA
>JAXQGP010000143.1:0-37821 GCA_037040125.1 Kazachstania sp. M6911
CAGAAAACAGATCATTTAGTAAATATTACATATGTTAGCTCAACACAGAGAGTAATAGAGTAAATTGCCTTTGAGATAGATAGAGAATTGTAAATAGTAAAAAAACACTCCCATACTAAGGAACATATATATCAGGATGTATAATTTTATGTGGCAAAACGATAATTCTAAGACAATATTTACCAGGTAACGTAAGTCATAGACATCCAATGTTATTTTCCAACCGGTACCCTCGTTAAATTGTAAACAAAATAGGTTCCGCAGCATGTAATCCTTTTATTTTGCATTCTCTAAATAAGCGAAATTGCGAAAATACCAGACCATTGGAACATAAATAAATTTATGATGGGATCGACGAGGTTTTCAAAAGATACTTGGTTAAATTTTGACGATCCCTGACAGATTTATTCAGTAAATATTTAGTGCTCACAATGGGAGTCCCATTTAATACGTTCTTATGTAATATATATATATATATATATCTTTCCTTAATTGTAAGAAAAAAAGAACTGGAACTTCTCAAACCTACAATCATTTATCACGTTTGACGGCAGCTGTAGGTCTCAAGAAACCCTTTCGCACTGGCGCAAAGGTTTCATTTTGGATATCTAACTTTAATGTAACTTTATCACCAAAAGGGTAAACAATCATTTTTCCCAGATATAATTTATTGATTCATGGATGTATGATATAGTTGTACCGGAAACAAATGGAATCAGCGAAATTACCAAAAATGATTAAATCACATAGAAACGGGAAGGGTAATGAGTGGGGGAGAGAAGTACGTACTGTATCTTATCATCGTACAACTGCAATATATAATCGTTTAAATGAATGTTAATGAATTGTCACCTTTCTCCAACGACTACACGTACATCGGGGAAGAGGAGGGGGAGGAGGACCGATGGGTTGTAATGTCGTTGTATGTGATAAATAATCAAAAGGAATCTGATTTGAATAGCCGGTTCAATCAATAATTTGTGGCCAGCGGGAGCCAGAAGAGGCGCGACTCCTACATTATTACCGTAGAAGGTAATTCATTTAGCGAACAAACAATTATTAAAAAAAATTGGCGTTGAAAGTGTTTATCTGCGCGTTATTTCTCTGTGGGACTCTGCCGGGATTTGTTACTACTCGAAATGTTTTATTTTTTTTCAAATTTCACGAGATTTTTATTATTGATAATTGTTTGTGTGCGGTAGTTTCTTTGTGAATTCCGCTCGAGGGACAAACAACAACAAACAGACGCGCGAATTGTTTTTTTTTGCTTTTGCTTTTTCGTTCTTGTTTTGTAAACAAAGACATATTTCAATCTAATTTCATGTAGTAATGTAGTGTAATTATGCAAGAACAAAGTGAAAATTTTTTTGTTGTTTCTATCTCAATCATTTCAATTCACTCTTTTTCATAAACAAATATAATCTTTGTCATTTTATAAACAAATTTCTAATGAAAATATCCAACCTTTTACTCCTGAAAATTATTGATTTATATATATATAGAAGACACTCCCTTCTATTATTCATTGTATATTTAATATCTTTTATATATTTTTATATAAAAAAAATTTTCTTCTTTCAACTTTCCAAGGTTCTTTTTTTTCGACATATTTTTAATAGATTGAAAATAATAACATTCATTTTTAATTTTACACTCGCTTCTTTAAATTAATCAAATAATGCAATTTAATAAAACTGCTTTGGTTGCTACCGTTGTAGCTGCTTCAACTGTCTCAGCTGCTAACTCTACTTCAACACAATCTATCGCTTCAGGCTGTTCTTTAGGTTCAAGTGCTACTGCTACCGCTCAAGCTGATTTAGATAAGATTGCAAGTTGTACCGAATTATCTGGTAATTTAACAATCACAGGTTCCTTAGGTTCAGCTGCTTTAGCTAATGTTAAGAAAATTGATGGTTCATTAAAATTATATAATGCAACCGATTTAGTTAATTTTTCAGCAGATTCTTTAACCGTTGTTACAGGTGGTTTAACTTTACAAGATTTAACTGTTTTACAAAGTGCTTCATTTGGTTCTTTACAACAAGTTGATTCGATTGTTTTACAAACTTTACCTGCAGTTTCAACTTTTATCACTAATTTACAAAAAGCTAACGTTATTCAAATCTCAGATACTACTTTAGAATCTGTAGATGGGTTCTCAACTTTAAAAGAAGTTAGTGAATTAAACATCAATAATAATAGATATTTATCCTCTTTTAACTCTTCTTTAGAATCCGTTAGTGATTCTTTACAAATCTCCTTCAATGGTGAATCCACTCAAGTTTCATTTAATGATTTAGTTTGGGCTAACAATATCACTTTAAGAGATGTTGAACAAGCTACTTTCCCAAAATTACAAACTGTTAACTCTTCTTTAGGTTTCATTAATAATACTTTAACTAATATTACTTTAAATAAATTAACTAAAGTCGGTCAAACTTTCTCAGTTACTTCAAATGATGATTTAACTGTTTTAGAATGTTCAAATTTAACTTCTGTTGGTGGTGGTTTCGTCGTTGCTAATAATACTGATTTAACTAATATTGATGGTTTCTCTAATTTACAAACTGTTGGTGGTGCAATTATCGTTACTGGTGAATTCTCAACTTTAGATTTATCTTCATTAAAATCTGTTAGAGGTGATGCTACTATTGAAACTAATGCTTCAAATTATTCTTGTTCTGCAATTAAGAAATTACAAAGTAATGGTGCTATTCAAGGTGATTCATTCATTTGTAAAAATGGTGCTAAATCTTCTTCTTCTGTAAAATCTTCTGCTACTTCTTCTTCTTCATCATCAAAATCTTCTGCTACTTCTTCTGGCGATGATTCTTCTCCATCTTCTTCCACTTCTTCTACTTCAACTAAATCAAAGAAGTCAAAGGGTATGGCTGTTCCACAATTCGCTCCTGTTAATTCTTTAATGGGTTCAATTGCCGCTGTTGCAATCGCTTTATTATAATAAGCTTACACCTATCGCTTTATGCCCTGCCTCCGTGCAAGCCACGTCATTCTCACTAATTTCGTTAACTTAAGAACTTAAATAAAAACAATATATTAATATTATTATGTAATTTATAAATAACAAAACAATCAATAAAAAAAAGATAGAAAGATAAAAATATTTATTCTATACACAGTTATTTAGTTTAATATGTAGCTTATTTTCTGTTTCTTCTAGATGGTGGAACATATGCACCTTTCTTTGGTTCAGATGCTTTATTAGCATTAGATTTAGCTTCTAATGCAGCTTCCATTTCTCTTTGTTTACGTGCAATTTCATCACGTTTAGCATCGTTCATAGAACCGAATGGAGAAGATCTTGGTGTAGAAGTTGCTGCTGCTGGTACAGCTGGTACAGCTGATGCCTTCTTAGCATTTGCGGCTTCTTCCATTTCTCTTCTCTTACGCATTAATTCTTCATCCTTCTTATTACGTTCAGCTCTTTCAGCTGCTGCAATTTCAGATTTACGTTTAGCAACTAATTCATCATAACGTTGTTGACGAATTTCTGCAATACGTTTCTCTTTAGCTTCATTTAATTTCTCTTGTAATTGTTTACGTTGTTCACCAAATTCAGCTTCATGAACATCATACAATTTATTCTTTAAGGATTCATAATCATTATAAACTTGAGTTAAACGTGTATGATCTTCAAGACGTAAATCATGTTCAGCTTTAGCAGATTCAATAATCTTAGCATTCATAGCTTCATATTTCTTCATATCAACAGCTTTATGTTCTTCTGCCTCCTTTTGTAAAATTGGTAATTCAACTTTTCTTAATGCTCTTTCTATATAATCTAATCTATTTCTTGCATAATCAACCTTTTCTTGTAATTCTAATTGATCCTTAGATAATTGTGAAACAATTAACTTGGCTAAATCCTTTAAATCCATTGTCTTAGCTAATGCAGGATCAATATAAACATTACCCTTTGCATTAACATCAGCAATTGCTTTCGATGTAATAGATTCCTTTAATGCAGTCAATTCACGTTTCTTCATTTCAATTAAACGTTGACGAGCATCTTCAGCTAATTTTGCCTCCATTAATGCTTTTTCTTCTAAATTACGTTTTTGTCTAACTTCAGCATCAGCTTCTGCATTTAATGCATTTTCTTCTTGATATTTTCTTCTTGCTTCTTGATGTCTCTTAGTACGTTCTTCTGCAGCTGCTTTAGCCTTTTCAATAGATTCTTGATTACGTTCAATTAAGGATTCACGAGCTAATTTAATCTTTTGGAAATATGGTAAAGTGGCAAAATTTTCAACTTCATTCAAAGTCTTAGATAATTCAGATAATCTGTTACGAATATAGAAGTTACGTGTAACAATAACTTCAGGTTCAGCAGCTTCTTCTTCTTCTTCTTCACCTTCTTTTTCTTCAGTGACTTCTTCTTCAACTTCTTCTTCTTCAACATCCAAATCTTCTGGAATTTCTTCTTCTTCTTCTTCTTCTTCTTCAGCGGCGGCTTCGGCAGCGGCTTCAGCAGCTGCAGCTTCTGTCATTTGAACAAAAGTAGTGAATGGATCCTTAACGAAAACAATAGTGTCGGTCTCATGATCAATAGTGAAGGAAACATAATCTTCAACAGCAGCTTCCAATAAAGCCTTTTCAACATTCCAACTATTCATAACAAATGGTTCAGGTAATGTAACCAATTTAACTAAATCAGTCATTGTAATAGTTTCATTCTTAGTTGAAGCTTCAACAAGGGATCTTCTAACAATGATATCCTTTAAGGAATCAACATATTGTGCAAAATATGATTTTGTTGATAATTTTGGTAATAAATTATTTAATTGTTCCTTAATACCTTCTGCGGAAAATTCTGTCTCCATAGCAACATATAAGGATTTGATATCTTCATCAACGTATTGATAGAAATCTTCTTGTAATAATTGAGTCATGATGGAACCTCTGTTTGGTTTACCTTCTAATCCAAGTAATCTATATAGACGGAATTGACGATCGTATCCAACTGTTGGTAAATCATCTAATTTAGCAGCTAAGACAGATAAGAAGATTGTTGACGCATAAGTCTTAAAATCTTCTGGAGATGCATTTGGATTAGTTAAGAATAAATCATAAAATTTCTTCCATGCAATGGTATGTAATAAGGAATCACCAGAGACTAAGAAAACTTTAGCCATATTTTGATAATAATTAGCTAATGTAGAAGATTTTGGTGCATGTGAAGAAATTTTCATTAAGTGGAAAACATCTTCAATGGATCTAAAGGCTTCATGCCATAATTCTAATTTAACTGAACAATTAACTAATTGGAAACGTTGTTCTAAATAACGTTGTAAAGTATCATTGTCACTTAAATCAACAATATTGGTACCATTTTTACTTTGTTGATAATTAGCAGCATCTAAATGTTGACGTAACATATCAACTAATCTTTTAAATTCATTCTTACGATTATTTTTTAAACAGAACATCATTGTTCTGTTAACAACACCAGAATAAGTAATTTCTAATTGAGAATTGTTTCTTAGTAAATCTAAGATAGCACGGTATGATTCCCAAGTGAATCTCATCCATGATGTTAAAGCCTCATCATTGAAACCAGCAACTGTTTGATCTTCTTCATAAGCTGATAATAATAAATTTTCTGGTGTAATTTGACTTTCTAAATCTTCATCTTCATCTTCTTCAATTTTTTCACCTTCTTTAGCTTGTTCAACAGCAATCTTCTTTTCAACAATATCAATAAATTTACGAGAGATAGCACTAACAGAAGCTAAACCTTCTGGAGAACCTTGAACTAATTTTTTATATTGATGTAAAGCATCCTTGATCATTCTACCTTTCTTTAAATCAACACCTAATTCCAAAAATCTGAAAACAATTGGTTCAACTGAAGATGGTTCAGCAAAACGAATTCTTCTTGCAGTGAAGAAATCAAATAAGGATTGTAAAGCAGCTTGACTTTCACCGACAGAGATTAACTCTTCGGCTCTCTTTAAAGCATTTTCTGGACGTAATGGTGGAGGAGCCATATTGAAATACTTTCTTACTCTTGTAGATCTTTAATACAAAAACACAGTTAAAAACTATAAGTCCTTTTAATAATACTTACTTCTTATATCTTATTCAAGGTTTACTTTGCAAGAAGAGATAAGATTGGTATCTAGCGTGTATTATTATTCCTGAGAACGAAAAACGGAACGTCCAAAAGTGAAAAATTTTTCAGTTTCGCCAATTGAGCGATGCCAATTTTTGAAAGTTACCCGCGCGGTCATTTTTTCGGGTATACACGCAATCAATATACATATATAACTAACAATTGCATCTTAAAATTTATATAATCTTGTATGTTACATTTTACTTAGTTTTCTTTTCATTTTATATAAGGTGTATATGTGTGATTTCTCATAATATCTAGGAAGTCTGTGTCATTAAATCCATAATTTCGTTCACAGGATCATCGTCATGTCTAGCGGTTTCAATATTAGTTAAAACTTTCTTAATACCAATATTGAAATTTGGTGTCACGTTAGTTAATTCATTAATAACTCGGACTCTAGCGTCATCCTGTAAGAATTTAGTATCCATCATAACATTATTAAATTCATCTAAAGTAGTTAAATTTGGAACAGAAATTTCATTATCGAAACAACTTAAAATATCCATTTGTTTCAAGACACTGTATGTAGAAGTAGTGGTCATAATTAATAAACGACGACCCTCAGGTGGTTTTGTCATTAATGCAACTTTCAATACCTGTAAAATATTGTTAGAGAATCTTGGACCAATTGGAACCCAATCAACAAGTGTTTCAATAGAATCAATCACTAAGATATTTAATGGAGATTTATAAGCATCTCTGAAAGTACTATCAATATACGCAATCTTAGCATTTTCAGACATACCAGAAAGTTCACCTGGTGAAATCATTCTAATAAATGGGAATTCAGATTTTAATGCGATAAATGCAGATAACGCTGTCTTACCAGAACCAGATGGGCCATGTATTAACAATGAGACTAACCTGGATTTTTCACTCTCACGAACTTGACGAACATAACGTTCACCATTCTTAATAATCGAATTAACTCTATCAGAATATCTTAGGATACCACCTTCCATACACATCTTCAAATCTTCTTCATTGATACCAAATGCAGGTGTAACTTCATTCAAAGCATTCATGAAATCTGATCTTGTAACTTTTAATTTAGCAATATCCTTTGGATTCAATTTAGTAGCACCTTTACCAATGTTAACAGTTTTGTTAATAGCAAAAGAACTTGCACTCTTAACTAGACCTTCAATTTCAGCACCTGAGAAATTCTTAGTCAATTTAGCAAGTTCAGCAAGATCAACATCACTATCCATCATATTATTTTCTCTCATCTTTTTGGTTTGAATTTCGAAAATTTGTAATCTACCTGGTTCATCTGGTAAATGAATTTCAACTTGAACTTCGAATCTACCTGGACGTAACAAGGCACTATCAATCAAATCCTTACGGTTAGTCATACCAATAACTAAAATATTATTTAATTGATCAACACCATCCATTTTAGCTAACAATTGATTAACAACGTTATCACCAACACCTGTACCATCACCTCTGGAACCTCTTTGTTTAAAGACAGAATCCAATTCATCAAAGATAATAATATGTAATGAGGAATCGTCACCTTTAGCCTTATATTCAGCTTCAGCATCCTTAAACAAGTTACGAATATTTTCTTCTGAAGAACCGACATATTTACTTAAGATTTCTGGACCATTAACAATTTTTGGTTCCTTTGCATTTAACATCTTACCAATCTTTCTAGCAATTAATGTTTTGCCTGTACCTGGTGGACCATATAATAACAAACCTTTAACATGAGTAATACCTAATTTTTCAATAACAGCTGGCGGGAAAATTCTACTTGCGAATGCTCTTCTAAAGATTTTAGTAAATTCTTTATCTAAACCACCAACACCTAAATCCTCAAATTTAAAATCTGATCTGATGACTGCATCTGATCTTGGTCTCATTGAATTAGTTGAAGTTAAATTAACTAAACCATCTCTACCTTTAAAGAAATTAATTTGTGTTTGTTTCGTTAGAATACCTTTCGCTTCGATACGTGTTTGAACTTCATTGTTCATTTCAATATCACCTAAATCAATAGCTTGTAAATTTCTAATTCTTAAATCAAAGAAATGTCCTTTGAATTCCATAACTAAATATTGTGTAGCTGAAAAGATTTGAGATTCAAAATTTTTAACAAATTGTGCAGCTAATTCATCTTGATCAAATGGTGTTGGAACAGCTTTACCACGGGATCTAAAGGAAATTTCGATGTCTAAAGTACCTAGATATGCTCTCTTACCAGAATATTTAAATAAATCAAATGCTCTTGCTTGAATCTCTTGATTTAGAGACCAACCACCCCAACTACGTTGATTACCATTTAAACCAATAGTACCTGGAGCTACTTCATTGGAATGCTTGGTAGTGTAAACAAAAAGATTATCAATGATAACGTAAATATTGTCTGGGAAATCATTTGGGGAAACAGATGCTGCGTTAGTTAAAGCCAATGCATTATTTGGACAATTGGCAACTAATAAATGACGTGGTCTTTGATCCACATTGGACATGTCCGGTGGAGTGTTTGTGTGGCCTGCACTTCTGCCAAAACCTGGTATCTTAAACTTATCCATTATACTGCGTGTTGATCGACTAATGGGATTTGTATATCTCGGCTAATAACGATACTATACCTTTAATTATACTTGTTTCTTGTGTAAATCACAGAGCTATTTGTGGTTCTGTCCCTATTCGAAATGAAGTCTCACTGCGCACTCTTTTCTAAAGTTAATGTCAACAATATTTTTTCGTCTCGCTTCGAGGCCAATTTTCCGTTGTGGATAATGATGGCAGCAAAGAAGATGCTTCTGCAGTCTGCGACACATAATAAGACGATATTATCTATGTCTATTTGTTAAATAATGTTAGATCATTTACTTCTATGTATATATTTAAAACAACTATATGCATGTTATTATTACAAAATGTTTATGAATTGAATTATTTCTCATCAATCTTCGGCAGACTTAAACTGAACGAATTATTATCCGAGCCCGCAATATCCGACAACAGACTAGAATCTAAATTACCTATGCTTGTGCCATTCGGCGTACCCATATTAATAGTATTTGATTCATCATGAGGCAATACGAAGGATTCAGGGGGTGCGTTTCCAGCTGCTGGTTCTTCTACTCGTTCTACCTTTGGCTTTACAGGTTCTTCAGGTAGAATAAAGGCTTCAGATATTGGTTTCTTCTTGTATGCTGTACTGATCTTACCTGTAGGCGGTAATCTCAATCTAGCAGAGCCCTTGGTCTTAACGACAACTTCATCATCTTCCAATAGGATATAGTTTGGTGCATCTGGATTAGTTTCCTTTCTCTTGATCTTTGGTTCCACAGTAATACCCTTTGGTGGGGCTGTTGAGTATAATTTGGATCTTTCATATGCTTTCTCCATGAATGGCTTCAACATTGGCGAACATTTATCAGAATCAATATATTCCTTAGCAATTCTTGGATAACGTGTCTTTTCAAATTCCTCAGGTTGTAATTTCTTTACTTGTACCTTAGTTTCACCATCTGTGACTTGAAAAGTTGATGATAATAATTGTAATGGAACTGATGAACTTAATACACCAAATTCTTTCTCTAAACCTAAATCCTTGAAACCAAAGAAATCCTCACCTGTTAATTCAGTAGCAAAATCACCAGTCAAGAAACTTTGACTCTCATCATCGAAAGTACGCTCAGATAATTCTTGTAAAGTTGGTCTTAACAATTCCTTCAAGAAATTTTCAAGTTTCATCTTAACATCCTTTAATTTTCTTGGTTTCTTCTGGAACTCCGATTCGATATAAGTGTAAAGATCATCTGGTCTGTTGATACCATTCTCTAACAAAGATAATTTCAAAATTTCCTTGTTATCCATTCTATTCAGCGAATTACTTTCTGTATGCATCTTTACCGTTTTAATCAAATTTGACATATAATCACCCGCCAAAGAAGTTAACATATCGACAGCTGCAGGTTCCGCAGTTTCAAACCCATTTGTCATAGATATTTTTGATACGTTCTTATGCATGAATGTCCATATCAATTTCTTATAACCCTTTGAATTATGTGTTGGAAGTTGAGAAACTGGATCTAAATCAAGTTTATCATTACTATCATCATATTTGTATTGGTGAGCGTTTATCAATGCAGATGGCTTCCCATTACGTTGACTTTGCATATAATGAGGACTTTGTAACATTCTAATCAATGAAATCTTATGACAGATATGCCTTATTTGCTGGATTAATGAAATGTTTTTGTTAATCTTTGGGGTTAGACCTTTCTTGATATCTTTTAGATATGGACTCTTCTTAATGGTACCTTCTTCGACAGCGTAGTTTATAACAGTGTTTTCTTGTTTATCTAATTCCTTATTACCTACCCCAGCATATACAATGTCAGGATAAATATTATTAGTATCATATTCTTGTAAAAACGTCGTATTATCAATATCAATTTCGTAGGCACCTTTATCAAATAAAGAATTTTCTAGAACGTTCGGACTTGGAATAGTTGGTTGATCTGATTCTTCAGTTTTTACTACAGTACCAAAACTGTTTTTCATTATTGATTGTTGTTCCATACGTTGACTTAACAGTTCAATTTCCTTTTGAGTCTTGTATTCGTTAAATAATTCTTCGAAGGGTTTCATCATGAGTGGATTCTTTAGCAGAGCATCCGATTGAGAATTTAAATGAGAATCCTTGAAGTACTCGGATCTTTTTACACATATTTCTGCTCTAACTTTCTCTGTCAATGTCTTCCAGATTGAGATCTCAATATCATCTTTGTCATTATCACGTTCCAATAGATATGATTGAGAGTTAACATAATGTCCTTCTTCATCTTCATCATCATCTTCTTCATCATCATCTTCTTCATCGTCATCTTCGTCACCCTCTTCTTCTTCAGCGTTGCTCAGTTCATCTTTCTTAGCGCTATCTGCTTCGTTTTCTTTGGTATTCAAATCACCATCAGGTTGCTCAATTTTAACAGAAGGAGTTTGGTTATCCTCCGATTTGTTGGTCTCATCTGTGTTCTCATTTTCGCCAGTCTTTTCACTTTTTTCTTTACCTTCTCCCTCAGTAACTACCGTTGCTGGGGTACCTTCAACTGTGCCTGCGGCTGAATCTTTACCTTCTGATTGTTTAGCTGGTTTATGTGCACCCATATTCAAACCCTTTCTCCCAGAACCCGCTACTTCCTCGTCAATCCCCTCTTCTTCTTCATAATCCTTATCCTTTTCCATTTCATCCATTTCTCTTTCTACATCGGAACGTTTTTTAATAGTGATATTGGGTATCATGGGTATCATTTGTAAAGACTTCTTCTGCATAGCAAGAGCATGTGCTCTCAAGAAATGTGATGGATCTGAATTATAAGTTAAACAATTCTTCCAGATCAATAAAATATCATCAACAAATTCCTGTTTTGAACGATATTGGAAAGTTTTCAGTTTTTTCAATACAGTATTAAGATCCATTGACTTTTTAATCACTTGATGATAATTTGGAGCTTCCCTTTTACTAACTTTATTTAAAAATGGAGTAGAATGTTCGGTGTAATTTCTTAACTCTAGGACTACTTTCTCACAAGCTTCATATAATTCCTCTTGACCGATCTTATCATCAGATGCCCATTTGGATCTATTCTTCCTTACATCGACCAGCAGATGTTTTAATTCATAATCGGATATATCTAATTTTGACTTGTTTGCAGATATGGAGGATAACAAATGCTTAATGGACAAACTTGCAATACCAAAACTTGCTGGAATATCAGAACTATCTTGTTTTGGCCTCTTCCCATCATGATCTGTTCCATTTCCAGAATCGTGTGGTGAAGGTTCCTTCTCACCATCCTTATGTTCTGCTGTAGATTCATTAGAACCCTCTTTATTCGACTCACTGAAGGTTCTCTTCTTTTTACCTGTTTCAATAAGTTCATCATTTTTTTCTAATTTTAAACGTTTCAACATTGTTTCTCTATCGTATTCAAAATTATGATAGATGTTTCTCCAATTAGATAAAATACCATTAATATTTGTTGGTCGTAGTTTTGTTAATGTATTCTTTGAAATCTTCATTGTTAATACAGATCTATCGTTTTCATCTTTTGTAATACGAGTCTCAAGGGTTGAATCTTCTATAGGGGGTGCTGTAGATGTAGGCTTATCAGTCGCATCGTCATCCATATCATAGTCATCATCCTCGTCATCATAGTTTTCATCTTCACGTTCAATTTTTTTTGCATCTTCCTGCTGGCCCACTTGTTCGTTGGTTGGTTGAGCTATGCTATCTTTATTGTGCACATTTTCAGCTATTTCGTCATCACTTTCATCCAAAAGTATATAATCCTGATCATGTAAGTTTTCGGTATCGTTTTCATCATTAAAATCGATGTCATCCTTACCAACTTTCCCATCAATAGCATACTGCCATAACACATAACGTAATTTCAGTGACAAATTACCGATGAAATTAGGACCGATAATATTTTGTTTCAATTCTTCCAAATCTAATTGTGAAAAATCCTCATCACTCATTTCTTCCCCAGGTTCCATAGAACTACCTTTCAATGAATCAGTGTTAGTTTCGCTAGTGGTATTTTCGTTAATCACTTTTAGATATAAGTTACCATCCATTAGTTCTTGCCATACTTTCAATTTTTCAACATCATCAGATATAGATATTATGAATTCTAGTACAATTAATTGTTGTGGAGTAAGATATGAATCGAATATGTTATGTCTGAATAATTTTTCAGTTAGTCGGAACAATGGTTTAACTTTAGTTTGTTGATAATTCACTATAGGAATACCATCAAACATCTTTTCAGTTGTTGTCATGTTTGCTGGAGTGACGTATTTGACTGTTTGGTGTTTACTGTTCGTTACAGTTGTGATGATTCTTCTCTTTATATATTTATTTAAACAAAGGTTGTACTGTTGTTGACTAGATATTGTTACATAATTTTTCGGTTTATTGAAATTGAATCAACTCGCGCTTAATAAAAATAATTATTTTCAAGAAATGTTACTATGACAGGTATCTGCGGCACACATATTATAGTGACACCATATAACAAACCTCAAATAAATCTGTTGTAAATTGTTTGATTTATCAGATTCCATTTCTTAAAGATATATTGTACAAATTTATTATGTTATTAGATCAACGTATATTCGTCTGATCTTTTTAGTATCCAAATTATAAAAATATTTTACAAATAATTTAGAGAAATGTAATATTTCAAATATGAAATGTCATTCTCTTTATATATTATTGGATTCACAATTTTGTGATTATAAATCTCCAATACTAGCATTGTAGAAATTATGCATGATTCCAAATTATTTTTTCAATTCAGATTGTTAAATATTGAACATTATCAAATTTATTAATCATTTACTTGTAATTCTTTCATCTTGTTAATTCCAACAAAATCCGTATCATCGTAGGAAGCAAGACAAATACATAGGAAATACTATATTTCTGATTCCATTAAAAGTGCTCTGAAAACTCATCATCGTGATGGTAGGTTTGAACCGAATGTATTTATGTATAACGATATGTAATATATGCCCATTGGGACTAGTATGCCTACGTTATGGAACATATATGTTCAAAGATATGATAGGAATTGCTCAAGTAAAAGCGGACAGAGTCTTAATTGCAGCTAAATTGTCACTGTTATGGCATGTAACCACGGCTGTTATATATATTGGTAAAAATGAGATATGGAAGTATGCTTTTGCTATTTCATTATTTTTGAACATTTTTGCTCTATTAAGAGCGTCAGGTATAGTTAAATCTCAGACTTCAAATCAGAGATTTGAAAAGGATAGTATGTCACAGAGGGTTGATATTTTGAAGTGGTGTAAAAAATGCTACATGAGGGGAATTTACTAGAGAAAGGAACTACATTGGAGATGTACAATTTGAGAAGAAAAAAAGATCAAGATCTATGAATTTGGTAACGTTGAGCATTTAATGATCAAAAATAAGAGAGGACAAAATCTAGAACCAGACAAAATTTATACGATAACAATATCGGATATTTATAATAACGACATAGTAAACTCAATATTATCTAAAAGGAATGAATTTTTTTATAATGAAACAATTTTTCCCCTAATTGAACTGTATATTATTTGTAAAGATAGAATAACTATATCAAACAAAGATACGTTTTTCAATATATTATAATAATTTACAGACCAATCTATTAGGAAATGAATATATAAAAGGGGAATTTAGTTAATAGAACACCTGTATTTTGCAGCTCTGTCTTCAATTTTTGTTGAAACAGCTAAAACGACCAGATAACTGCTAACTGAGGTGTATAATAGATAGACTGTGACTGACCAATGTTTTCTTGTCAAAGGAATATGTATGAAAACAACTATATAAATTTAATTCGTGTTGCTATACTGTACAGGGTGATATACCTTTCTACACAGTCAGAAAATCATCAATAATATTTGGAGATGACAGTTAGTCAGTCCATACCCCATTTCTATTAACCAGATATCTTTGAAAATTCATTCAACTTAGTGACCTAAACATTTATACGTTTAACAAATATGACACTGCTCAAATGAACTTAACTAAATATATCAAAGTCAAGCACCATATCAGATGATTTGCGAAATTTGTTGAATATATTACCAATTTTAAAGAACTACAGAATAGAAGGAATCACTGAACATAAATAAAATAAACTGTCATAAGGGAAAGGTTACATTATTACAATATTTTAAGCCGTTACCTCAGTTTGGGAACGTTTCGTTACCGTCCATTCGTTTTTAGACTTTTTTTCACATGATTCTGACATCATATTTTCCGCCTTGAGATCAATATCTGAATTATCTAAGTATTATACTAAATTCTCAATTAGGGTCCTTATTTGAAATATGTATCAATGTGAATCAACGTTTGTTGACGCAGGTCGCTAGAGAGAAATTGCATAGTTTAGAATTTTGTTCACTATATAGCATATATTATAAATATCAATTAATATAAAATTGAGCTGAAGCAGATAGGTTGGTATTATTTTGAGTATCGACTGTCATTTTAATTATTATATATAGATTGTTGATATTAGTACTGGAGGGATTCTTGTTAATTAAAGCAAATTTGTATTTATTATATCTTGTGCTATAATTTGTCTGTGTTTTTCTTTATATAATAATTTAAATAGAGAACGAGTCAAATAATTCCAAACTATAAGTCCAAATATTTTATCGTGTTTATATATGTTTAGTTTTTAAGGAATGTGGCTTAGATTTGCGACATTTATTTAACACCCATTAATAACGAATTGTTCCTGAATGTTCCACAACATTCTAAATATACCTTAGTAGTGAACCATATTTGAACCTTTATCTTTCTTTTCTTTTTCCTTCTTTTCTTCTTATTTCCATTTATTTCCATTTCTTTCGTTTTGGTTAATCGTTTCGGAATTTACAAGATGAAAGAATTACAAGTAGATCAATAATAAATTTGATAATGTTCAATATTTAACTATCTAAAAGAAAAAGAAAAACGTAATCTGGAATCATGCATAATTTCTACAATGCTAGTATTGGAGATTTATAATCACAAAATTGTGAATCCAATAATATATAAAGAGAATGACATTTCATATTTGAAATATTACATTTCTCTAAATTATTTGTAAAATATTTTTATAATTTGGATACTAAAAAGATCAGACGAATATACGTTGATCATAATAACATAATATTTTGTACACTATTTTTTAAGAAATGGAATCTAATAATAAAATGAATTTACAATAAATCGCGGTGTTAAACATTTGAGATATATCCATATAATATAATTTCTGTCAAAAATATTGTTCAATCTTTTTATTTATAATATAAAAAGTTATATAAAAAGATATTAAATGGTATACATATGTCATCGACCTCTTTTATATAAGATTTACATTTTCTCGATGACATGGAAGCTTTTCTTTGAAAAACTTGTTTTTCCGCTTTATGTTTAAAACGGGATAATATTTCCTATTTAGGAGATATAAGCCTAAATAGGAAATATTACATTAAATATAAGTTTTACTTTCTTTAATGTAACCTAATGTAAGTATTGTCACTTAACACTAATTACAACAATTCTATCCCCAAATCACGAATTTACGAACACTATAAAGTACTATAGTCTTGAAAACTTTTCAAAAATTAATAATCCGTGATAGTTTAATGGTCAGAATGGGCGCTTGTCGCGTGCCAGATCGGGGTTCAATTCCCCGTCGCGGAGATTTAATTTTTATTTTTTGAAAATTTTCACTGTGCTACGTCTTTTTCTAAGGTTCACATATTTAAACTAAAGAAAAGGTTTTCACCTATCTGAACATCATATTTCGTTGACAAAGCTTCGCCATCAAACCGATGCTCGTTAACTTTTTGTCGTTCGTCCATAAATATGGTGTATAAGAAGTGGAAAGTTTTTCTGTTGATGTAAATTAATCCGTAGATGAAAAGAAATAAAAGATCAACAAACAAAAGGCTTTCGAGTTGTCATACGAGAAAAAAATAATGTTTTTTCGTGACATTACCAAGAAAGTCCTAGGTTCGAACCCCCTCTGCGCATCAAGATAATTGTTATATTTTAATCAAATTTAATTCATTTTGACATATTTATACAATTCTGATATACAACGTACAAACCAATTGACCATGTTTAGTTGATTCTATAAAAAAAATATTTTCCCCCTCTTGGTTTTTTGTATAATGGTATAGTTCAATTATATATATATATATTTTAAAAACAGTACAATTACTTAAGCGCTTACTTTCGTAAACTTGTAACATAGGTTT
Organism: Kazachstania sp. M6911; assembly: GCA_037040125.1. Lineage (NCBI taxonomy): Eukaryota > Fungi > Ascomycota > Saccharomycetes > Saccharomycetales > Saccharomycetaceae > Kazachstania > Kazachstania sp. M6911. The sequence continues at coordinate 16,943 of JAXQGP010000143.1, forward strand.
GAGAACATTATACTACTATCATGTTTCATCTCATGCGATTACAGAAGCCGACACACGATGCTTGTTATCTTCTAAATTCTGTTACGAACATATAACAATTTAATGTTAAAGGAAAGCTAAGCGCCTATATGAGTATGAAATGCTAATAAATTAAAATAAAAAAAAAATAATGGCAAAGATAATTATATAAACTTGTATGTAAATATATATATATATAGTTATGACATTTTTTCTTCTTATACTGCATATTTTTTAGTCCATTCTTTCGCAGTTGTTTCATATTTAGCTCTATCAGTCTTATATAAATGAGCAATTTCTGGAACTAAAGGATCATCAGGATTAGCATCAGTTAATAATGAACAAATAGATAATAATACTTTAGATAAAGTTAATGCAGGAGACCATTGATCCTTTAAGATATCTAAACAAATATTACCATTAGCATTAATATTTGGATGATATATCTTTGTTGTAAAAGCAATCTTTGGTGGTTTAAATGGATAATCTGTTGGGAAATTAATTGTTAAGAAAAATACCCCACCTGCATATGGAGAATCTGATGGCCCCATAATTGAAGCTTGCCAATGGTATAGATCATCTCCCACTGGACCTGCAGAGAAGGAACTTATAGGATCCTTAGTTAGATCATTTAATTCTTTTGAAATTCTTTTACTAGACATTGTGTAGAGTGTAATGTGTTGATTTGAGTACTTTAATAAAACAAAAATACAGATGTTGTAGTATTATCTACAATCGTAACTTATATATGATTCACAAAAATTAGACAATTATCAAAGTTATAATTTTTTATTTATATATATATTTGTCAAATTACATAATAAAAGGGGAATTACTAACATTATGATAATAACAATATTTTCCCACTTGCAAATTTCCGAGATATCGCAGCTCTCTTTTCCGGCCCCCCCCCCCCCACTTTACACTCTGCACTCTGCTTGCCCAGACGGTCTTTGTGGCCAACAACAACAACGACGAAGAAACGAAGAAAATTGAAATTGTAGCGAACGTCTCGAATATTGAAAGTAGAGTGGTACTGGTGGTTCTGTGTAAGAATCGTATTTCTAGAAGAGTTACAACTATAATATATGGTACAAGCTCATAAAAAATAATATATATATGATATCCTGAACATAAATCAATTATATAGATTATAATAGTATGTAGTGATACAACTAGTTCCCTTCAATATGTTCAATTTGTATGTACCGCTCTTTACTTTTTCCCATGGGCTTTACTCAGTTGCTCGCTTTCAAATTTTCGCCATAGTGAAAATTTTCAATCAATAATTTTCTTTTTTAGCGATGAAGCGATGAGGTTGAAAAATTTTCATAATTATATAATGAACTAACTATATAGATACAATAATTTATTACAATAAAATTATAATTAGATCAATATATCAGTACAATTTAGGATGGCTGAAGGTAAAAAATTGGATCTTTCTTCAATGAGAGAAAAAATTAATTCAAATTTAGAGAAAAATAAGAAGAAAATGCCAAAGGAAGATGATATTATTTTACGTCGTGAAGCATTAGCATTAGGTGCATCTGAAGATGATTTAAAATTAATTCAAAATATTCAAGATGGTAAGGATAATGATGATGCTAGTGAAGTTGAATTCTCTGATTCTGATAAGAAAAATGATCCTGAATTTAAAGAAGATTTAGATAAATTTGTTAAACAAATGGGTTTAAAAATTGGTGAAGGTAATACAGAAAAGGAAGATGATCTAGAAGAAGATGAACAAGAAGAGCTTAGTTCTGAAGAACAAGAAGAAGAAGAACAAGAAAGTCCAGAAGCCGATGAACAAGAAGAAGAAAATGAACAAGTTCAAGAAGAATCTGAAGTAGAAGAAGAAGATACTAAAGCTAAACAAGATAGTGGTTTTGTTTCTCAAACTCAATTATATAATTCTGATAAATTATTGATTCCAATTGATACACCATGGTACGACGTTCCTTTAGATCCTCAAGTTATGGAAAATGTTAAGAATAATGAAGAAACATTCATGTCGAATGATAAATTAGAAAAATTAATGGAAAGAGGTAAACTTGCTTTAGAAGCTGATAATCAACAATTTTATGATGAATTCACTAAGGAATCCTCTCAAAGAAAGTTCATGTCACAAATTTTATCAGATGGTACCCTGAGTGATAAAATCTCTGCTTTAACTCTTTTAATTCAAGAATCTCCAATACATAATATGAAATCCTTAGACATTTTATTCGGTTACTGTAGTAAAAAATCAAGAAATTCCCAATTACAAAGTATTAACGCATTAAAGGATTTATTCTTAAATGGTTTATTACCAGATAGAAAATTAAGATATTTTAAGAACCAACCAGGTTTATCAATGATGTTAAATAAGAAAACTTTAGCAATTTTCTATTTTGAAGATTATTTAAAGAAATTCTTCTTTAAAATGTTAGAAGTATTAGAAAAAATTTCTCATGATCCAATTATTCATGTTAGATCACAAACTTTAACTCACGTTTTCGATATGATTACTTCAAAACCTGAACAAGAATTCAACTTATTAAGATTAGGTGTTAATAAATTAGGTGATATCGATTCTAAGGTTTCATCAAAGACTTCTTATCTATTATTATCTTTAGAACAAGCTCATCCAAATATGAAGAGTGTTATCATTGATGCTATCGTTGATATTGCTTTAAGACCAAACGCTGATTATCATGCTATCTATTATTCCGTCATTACATTAAATCAAACAATTTTGAAAAGATCTGATGATGAAGTCGCTAATAAATTAATTAAAACTTATTTCACTTTATTCAGTAAATTCTTAATTAGCAACGATAAAGAACTACAAGATGATGTTGAGGTCAAATCAAACGCTAAGAGTTATGAAAATAAGAGAAAGAAGAATTTCAAGAGAGGTAAGAATGGTGGTAAATCTGTTAAGAACGATAAGACTGAAAACGAGGTATTAAATGAAAAGAATTCTAAATTGTTTAGTGCTTTATTAACTGGTATCAATCGTGCTTTCCCATTCGCTCAATTGCCTGCCTCAGTTTACGAAACACATTTAGAGACTTTATTTAGAATTACACATTCTGCTAATTTCAATACCTCCGTACAAGCATTAGTTTTAATTAACCAAGTTACCGTTAAGGCTAAATTGAACAACGATAGATATTACAGAACATTATACGAAGCTTTATTAGATCAAAGATTATTAAACTCTTCTAAACAAGGTATCTTCTTGAATTTATTATTCAAATCTTTAAAACAAGATGTTGCCAACGTTACTCGTGTCGAAGCATTCGTTAAAAGAATCTTACAAGTATCTGCTCATTGGTTAAATATTGGTACAACTACAGGTTTCCTTTTCTTATTAATACAACTAAGTAAAACTATTCCACAAATAAGGAATCTATTAACAAATTCCCCAATGGATGATGAATATCAAAGTCAAGATGAAGATGCTGAATCTGAAGTCGAAAAGATGAAAAGAGTATATGATAGTCGTAAGCGTGATCCAAGATTCGCTAATGCTGATAAATCTTCATTATGGGAAATTACTTACTTCTTAAATCATTTCCATCCAACTGTACAAACTTACGCTGGCGCTCTTGTTGATAACAAATCTGCTGATATTACCAAACCAGATTTAGGTTTATTCACATTAACACATTTCTTAGATAGATTCGTCTATAGAAATGCCAAACAAAAACCAATAAATAGAGGTAGTTCCATTATGCAACCTTTATTTGGTGGTGCTAATATTAATGATTCCTTATTGGTTAAGGCTTCTGATATGAGTCCCGAAAGTGCACCAGTTAATACTGAGAACTGGTTAAATAAGAAAATGGATGAAATTAAACCAGAAGATAAATTCTTCTACCAATATTTCTCTACAAAGAGAACAGCTATTAAGAAACAAAAGGATTCTTCATCAAAGGATTTCAACGATGAAGATGACGAAATGGATGAAGACGATATTTGGAATGCATTAGTTAAATCTAGACCAGATGTTGAAGATGATAGTGAAGATGACATTGGTTTTGATGATGATGATTTAGGTTCTATGGGTGATTCCGATTCTGAAGATGATTTAGCTGAACAAGACCAAGAAGAAAGTGACGATGAATCTCTAGACTTAAAAACCATGTCAGATTTTGATGGCTCGGAAGTTGAAGAAGGAGATGATGAAAATGATGATGTATTCTACAGCTTTGCTGACGAAAATGATGAGCAATCCTCAAAGAAACATTCATTAGAAAAGACAGAAGATGATGAAAAGAGTCAAAAGAAGCGTAAGAAACAAAAGATGAAGGAATTGCCACTATTTGCGTCCGCCGATGATTACTCTAAATACATGCAATCTGATTCTGATTAATAATAGAGTAGAAAATTTATATTTACAATCAATACATAATAATTTATAAATATTTCTAATAAATACTGTACAATAATAGTAATTCTAAACTAACATTTTTTAGTATTGATATTTTAAATGGTTTGATTTAACCGTATAGTATCGTGAATTATGTCTTATATCTCTCAGTGTTATAGCTCTTCAAACGGTTGCCACATTTGTCTATGCGGTGGTTCTATATAGTATCGACAATAGCTAAAATCATATTATTCATGTAAAATACACGACAGTAACATGTTAGGCGATGCCGTATCGTTCATTATACAATAATCGTTTTAATAAGGTAATAAAATAGAAAGAAAGAAGGAGGTACGCTTGGTAACAACAAATAAATAACAAATATATAAACACCTTATCTGTTGTCGCGTTAACGAGAACCATGTGAGTTTGTACCACAGTTATTTGAGAAAATAAATGGTTAATGTTGTTCTGTTATTGTTTATTGATCCCAAAGGATACTGAAAACAACTAGAAACCGAGGCACACGAGAAGTTAATTCAAGATTAACACAAAAGAATTGAAAAGAGAAAGTATATCTATTCATTCTTTCATATCAATTCAAAAATATAAATTTGAATAAATCAATAGTTATACGTAAATTTTCTCTAAGATTATTCGTAGGTGTGTTAACATCCCTATTATTTCTTTATATGCGGGCTATGCAACCCCATGGAATGGTCCATCTTTTAGAGTACTTGAAAAGTCTAAACTCAGGACTTTTGTTTCTAGGTTTCCTTTGATGCTATCAGTTGCAGATTACTGGCATTTAGTTGTGTGATGCTGACTCTAGCACCTCTATTAGACTAGTGCATAGAAGTATTCTTTTGTACAGCTCTTTAACACAGAAACTATTCTCAATAGAATATTAATACAGTAACATCTATTGGGACTAAAATCAAGGAGCACACATGGATATTCATTTGGGAGATGTTGGAAACCGACTATATTGTTCCTATTTCTGTTGATTATTTCCTATGGGGCCATTGTTAGATAGTACTGAATACGGAATAATAGCAACTATCAGTTGTTCGGACAAATTACTGGATAAACTAAGGGATTACAATAGGTAGTAGCAGGGAATACCAAAACCGAGGTAAGACAAAAATATCGCGTTTTTTCAAAAATATCTTATAGAGCTAACAGACCCCCTTTTGGGGGCTGTTGTATTTTTATCCTAATTCAGAGTTATTTCTTTTATACGAAGTTCTAAAATTTTCTGTTGATTTTCGATTATTGAAATTTGATTACCGAAACTCAAATAACAGAAATGCGCGTACCGTAAATCAGAAAGTTAAAATACCCTTTTCGCTAGCATAAGCGCGCAACATTTCAAGTTCCCATTGTTCAAAATGTCTGTACGGGGATTTTGTGACACAGATAAGAGGTACTAATTCAGGTATGGACCTCTAGAGGTGGCGACATAATTTTAAAGTTTTTAAGCTTTGTTCTTCAGAAACTATTCATAGCTCTCACACTTCAATGACAGAAACTGTGCATGTTGATATAAATTCCAGTGACAGGTGACAGCTACAATATAATCTAGACTTCACAACGACCAAAAATTGCTAATTTATCATTTCTAAAATATTCAATTGAAATGATATTAAATCCAAAATTTGTCACGTTTACTGTTAATATTTCTGGATTAAGTCAAACTTTTGATCGATTTATGTTAGTATCTGTTCACAATCATAATACACAGGCCAAGAAAATTGTAAATGTTAGTCGAGTATATATAAAAACAATTGTATCACCATAAAGTCATTAAAACGTAGTTGTTATGTCACAACAACAAACATTTCGAAGTCTTACATAAGCAACGTTAAGGATGAAGTATGTATCTGTTTCTTCATTTTTGGATGTGACGTGTATATGACAGGATTAAACGAAAATTAACAAAATATATCCGAATTGGAGAAGTAAGGAACCAGTTCCTTACCACTACTAGTATGATCCTCGATGTAACTTTATTCATCTCACTGCCATATTTAAAAATTTGATAGTAGACATTGCCATACTACCCCACAGAATAGTTGCCTTTGACAAATAATCAATATTAATTAACATACCTATCACAGGGATAGATTTATTAAACTTTTTTAAACTTTCTTTCTATTTCCATATTAAGGTTTAATATTGCCGTGTACCGGTGTTCCCTAGACGACACTTTAAATTACAATATATATATAATATTTCCTTGTATTATTTATAATCGGAGTATCTGCGGCATTTTCTACCTAAATGACCGGGTCTCTCGGGGGAAAGTTTAAAGTTAAGAAGGTTCTTTGCTGGTGATTATCAGCTACGAAGTACCGTGTGCTTTCATATATGAACAATATAGTATATATTGTTATCTGACTCTGAAATTAAGTTGCTTCTCACATTTCTTTGGAATAGTAATCTCTCTGAAACTTTTCAAATGGGAATAAAATAGTGACTGAAGTCCAGAATAAACAATTTAAGATTAATTTTAGAGTATCTCAATGAATGGAATCTAGTTTAAATTTAATTTTAACTCTTTCACCAAAAAATTGTCCTACAAATTTAAAGTTTGTTCAGTTTATTCAATTGAAATTGAACAATATAGTTTCATAAAGAAAGAAGGCGCAGGCCAAAAAGATATATCATATATGGCTCCGCATTTAGTAACGTAGAGTTTTTATTGTTGCGGGACAAATGTTCATCTCTACTTACTCATCAAACGTTTAGACTATTATTCTGACACCCAACGTTTTTCTCGATGATTACTTTAAAGCAGCAAAGCAACAAAGGTAGAGAAAAAGAAATTACATGTAACATTCCTCTGAAGCGCCGTAGGTCTTACCTCAAGAAATTTGAATAGTTGATTTACGTATTAAAGGGCAGCATATTGTATTAGTCCAATAACAATTCGCTTCCTTCAACTATATTCATTGTATTAAGGCAACATTCTTCTCTCTCTTTCTTCATATGTTTTTTGGTGCTTTTCTTTCTAAACACAACATGTTCTGTTAATATCCATTTATTATTCACAATACAAAATTCCTATTGTTTGAATTAGTTAACATCCCTCTGACCTCCGAAATTTAACTTCCGTCTGGTATTATGGGATTAATTGAGGAGGGAGTGTAATCTACCTGAACGTTTTATATAGCTGTTTCTTTATCATTCTATGTTATTCTACAATAACTTCTAAGTTTGATGGTTATGCTACAGTGGCATCGATTTTACTGTAATTTTCTGTAGTAATTTGTACACCAGTACATAACAGACATCTTCCATATTTCATATCTACCTTTTTTCAATGACTAGATGCCAATTAAAATATTTCCATTCATTAAGATACACAATAGAAAGTAATTTAAAACCACCCACTACGATTTACTGTTCTCTGCATTTATAGCGTACATGATTACCGTAACTTATACCATGTCTGGTACTCAACATATTGTTATCTACAGAGGTTCGACAGTCAGTTCTTTCAGATAAATAATTTTTTGTCACTAAATGTATGTGTGGCTCCTGTCATTGTTCTTACTCAAGAGCTTTGTTTTCCGGATTTATTCAGAGAGTGGGACAATCCACTTTAAAGATAATAATATCATTTCTCAACTCCACAAATTAAAGTTTATGTTTTTTTATTATAAAATCGTAATGAATAAACCAATTTTTTTCCTTTCCCTAAATATCCTTTAAACACATAATAACCATTTCTATTTTTTCTCTTCTCGATCCTACAATTAATTCATTTTCTAATCATTGATATCTATCGTAGACATTCCGTAACACCTGTTGTAAATAACAACAGAACAAAAAGAATAATAGAGTAGAAAAGAGCCTGCTTCAAAATTTCTACAGAAAGGAGGGATTAAAATATATTCGGTTTTTTCTTATATGCACATTCATATAAATACAACCACATCAATAGAGTTCAAATTTTGAATCGAAATATTATTAAATTAATTAATAAACTTTTTGAGTTTAAACGGGAGTATACAAATTGAAAAATATTTTTTTAGAAGAAATAGTTATCAAGTAATAATTATTCCATTTTATTTTAAAATAATTTATTTATTTTAAATTGAAAGGGACACATTTTATTTAATTTTTTCAGTTTTCGAAGGATTAAGCTTTCTAAAAAAGAAAAAAAAATCTTATTTTCTGGAAGGGCCTAGAAGCAAGAACTTAGGGCCAACAGACAGGAAAAAAAAAAAGAAAATAGAGGATACATCGCACGTCAGATTCCAGGAAGAGTCAGCATCTGGTAAAAAGGAATATAGTAGGTAGGTATTGCACCAGAAATACAACCACTTAGTTCGAAGCTGTGAGTACACCATTAGATAAGTCTGGGTAAAACCAAAGTCCATTAAAAAAGGTAAACAAGGGACTTTTTTTTGTCTTGGCAAATTTCTGAAGGCAAGCTCAATACAATAAACACAATAAAAAAAATTAAAAGTATAGGAATAAATAAAAAGAACCATTTGTTAATAGGAGAATAACAAAACCGAAATACAGAAATCTGCGTTTATTGAGATATGTCGCATGATAACAGTGAACAACTACTGGGGACAGAAAACAATACGTATCCCATATCAAGGAAAAGGAAATTCTTCGACGTAGGTTCCTCGAGATCCTCGAGTCTAAACCCAACCTTATCCAGGGTTTTTGATGTATATGTTAACAACGATGATTCTCCACAAAATATGCAATTGCTGGATATATTTTCTGATGAAATGAAGTCAAAACAAACTGTGAATGACCCTATGATTAATACAGCATTATCTACACTTAAAGATGACAAGGAATTAACGGAATTGGATAATGAATCTTTGTTAGATTCTGGTAAACTACGCAAAGAAGGTACATCGCGATCAACTACTCATGAGGAACCGCAGAAGGTTAAGATTTTAGAAGATATAGAATCATCAAAAGATTTCCAGATATCGAATAAGTTAGCTACGTCAACCGAACCATCTACTATAAGATCTCCGCGTAACAAATTAGCAGTTGTAGCTCCAAAAACAAGTCAGCAACAAACACAATCCCATGCGTTATATCTAAAGGACGGCTACGATAAATGGTCTAACAATGTTGAAGAAATATTCATTCGTGCATTGAGATTAGTTATGAAGAACGGTACCTCCAAAATTAAACTACGTGAGAAAAATTATGGTAGAAATGAATTGATATCACTGTATATTAAATACTATACTGGTGCATTTAGAACAAAAAAACAGATTTCATCGCATATACAAGTATGGAAGAAGGCAATACTGAATAAAGTTTCGAATAATATACATTTGACTGCTATGGACCAAGAGTTACTATCTTTGATTGAAGAAGGTGCTCCACAGACGGAAGAATCGACAAAATTGTTTTATGAAACCTTCGATACTATTTTAAGCAGGTTGAAACCTTCCAGTGACGGTTACGATTATGTTCCAGTTCAATCAGGGAGCGCTTCTAAGAACGCACAAGGTACGGTGTCTTATTCTGCAAATCAGGTTTCAAATCCAAATGCGCTAAATTATCCTTCATTGATAACGCCGAAAAGTGCACCAAATGCTAATAACACACATTCAAATAATTTAGCCTATAATACATTGAACCAATCTCATTTCCAAAATATGAATACACACCCAATTACTCCATTGGATTACGCTAAATCACTATATGGTGATATTAAGAGTTATAAATGTGTACCAGCAAAGATCGAGGATGATTCTTATACTTCATTTTTGAAGGATATGGCAGGCAGTAATAGGAACGATAGTGTTCCTCTCATAGATGACAAGGCAAATTCAAATAGCAGTACGATATCTTGTGTGCGTTCAGAAGCTGTGATTAAGAACGCAGAAAAGGTTAAAGCTGAGCAACGAAGGCTCATAGAAGAATTAAATAGGAAATCTAAAACAGCTGCAAATGTTGAACTCCCTGGTATTGGTAATAGGTCAGTTAGTAATAATTCGTTTTATGATAGACTTTCATATACTCAAGAAGAAATACCATTAAGACCAAAAGATTGGATTAATCCACAAGACTCGACTATGTCCATGTATATGATGCCTACAGCTCAAGCACAAAGTCAAATTCAGTCACAATTACAAAGAAATATATCAGGAAACTCTGTACAATACGGACAAGATTTCACACCGCATTATTTACAATCGCAAGCACAAGCACAAGCACAACAAACGATATACCCAGGTCAATATTTGGTACCAATATCCCAGCAGCAACAGCAATTACAATCACAGCAAGGTTTATCAATGTCAAAGATGTCACCTCAAACTGGTTTGGTTTCGTATCCGCAACAGACTGGATCTCAGGTGCGTAACCAAATGTCTGCACCACCGTCATCCGTGTATTATTACCCTCGTCATACCTATATTCCATCTTCCACTAATTATCCAAACGGACCATTCCGTTCTAACCAATCGATACTGTATAATGAATTTCCATTTGAACAATTCCCAACTGGTAGTCAAGAGTTCGAATGAGAAATGAGAAAAAGAAGCATTTAACGAAAATAATAAAACAAAAAAAATATTATATATGAACAATTTCAATTCAAAAATAAGGAGGGAATAAAAGAATCCTAAATTATATAAGATAATAATATGTATTATTTCTATAAAGACATATATATTTTAACTCAGATATTATTTCTGTACTCGTATTACGACGTTCAAATATCAAAATGAGGTCAGAAAGGGGCTCTAAGTTCTCACTTTTAGGGTCTTTCTGCACGTGACATTTCCCATTTATTCTGTAAAAATTCACAGTAAAATGACCGTACACAAATCAAAGATGTTATGGTGCGGCCATCGTCTATGAAATCTTGAGAATTTTTGACTCCTACAACTTTTTTTTACTCGGTCAATTGTTCTTTTCCAGAGATGCGATGAAGGGTGGCGGCGGTGTAAATCCGCCGATGTAAAAACTGAAAAATTTCAGTTTGGCTTCCCTTATTGGTTTGTGAATGTCATAAAAATGGATGTAGGGAACAATTGGCTAGAAATATATATAAATGTTAAAGAAATTGATCAACAAAAGAATAGTTTATGATAACGGGATTGTTTTATTATTTGTAGAATGGGAATTGTCAACTATAATTTCTTAAAAAGTTAATTTGATCTAAAAATCTAACAATTCTTGTAACAAGTAATTTTGAAAAAAGGAAAGGTTGTTGTTGATTCGATATTAAATAAAACGATTATTTGGACTTTAAAAGAGACTATATTAATTAGAAGTCGTTCAGGAGAATCGATCTAATATGTCAACTGTTACAAGATTTTATATGCTCAAACGTAGCACTGTGAGTCAGCTGAATCAAATAGCTGCTAGGTACAGATATCATACTTTATCGGGTGCTGAATATTCTAAATTGATCAGAAAAGAAATAAAAGATGAGGTAGATGCATTAAAGTTTGAAAACCCAACTTTTAACCCAACTTTGAAGATTATTCAAGTCGGTGACAGACCAGATTCTTCTACGTATGTTAGAATGAAGCAAAAAGCTGCAGTTTCATGTGGATTAACATCCGACACTGAGAAACTACCAAGTGATATCACTCAAGAAGAATTAGTGAGAAGAATTAAGGATATTAATAATGACAGTAGCATTCAATCCGTCATGATTCAATTGCCATTACCATCTCACCTTAATGAAGATATTGTCACAAATACAATCAGTCCTGAAAAGGATGTAGATGGTTTAACTACTATTAACATCGGTAAATTGACCCAAAAAGGTGGTAAGCCTCATTTCATTCCATGCACTCCATTCGGTATTATCAAGTTATTAAAACATCATAATGTTGAAATGAAGGGAAAACTTGCTGTTGTGTTAGGTAGATCAGATATTGTTGGTGTACCTGTTGCTACTTTACTACGTAATGAGAATGTAACAGTTATTCAATGTCATAGTGCTACCGAAAACGTTGAGAAATTAATTGGAATGGCTGATATTTTAGTTGCCGCATGTGGTAAACCACTATTTGTTAAAGGTGAATGGTTGAAACAAGGTGCCGTCGTTGTTGATGTTGGTATTAACTATATAAAGGACCCAACCAAGAAATCTGGTCAACGTTTAGTTGGTGATGTCGATTTTGAAACTGCAAAGGATAAAGCCTCTTTCATTACCCCTGTACCGGGTGGTGTAGGTCCAATGACTGTCTCTCTGTTGATTAACAATGCTTTAATCGCCGCTAAAAAACAATTTATCGATTCTGAAGCTCCTTTAAAGATCTCTAGATTACCTTTGAAAATCGAAAAGGATGTTCCATCTGATTTTGAGATTGCAAAATCGCAAACACCAAAGGATATTCAAACATTAGCATCCGAATTACGTCTTTTACCTAATGAACTAGAATTATTTGGTTCTCATAAGGCAAAGGTGTCTCATTCAGTTCTTGACAGATTAAAGGATAGAGAAAATGGTAAATACGTCTTAGTTGCAGGTATTACACCAACCCCATTAGGTGAAGGTAAATCTACTACTACCGTCGGTTTAGTTCAAGCTTTGACAGCACACTTAGGTAAACCATCTATTGCTACTTTACGTCAACCTTCAATGGGTCCTACATTTGGTGTTAAAGGTGGTGCGGCTGGTGGTGGTTATTCTCAAGTTATTCCTATGGACGAATTCAATCTTCATCTAACTGGTGATATCCATGCTATTGGTGCAGCTAATAATTTACTTGCCGCAGCAATCGATACTAGAGTTTTCCATGAACAAACACAAAAGAATGATGCTACATTTTACAAGAGATTGGTACCAAAGGCTAAAGGTAAGAGAACTTTTACTCCATCCATGTTAAGAAGATTAAAGAGATTAGGTATCGAAAAGGTAAACCCAGATGATTTAACTCCAGAAGAAGTTAATAGGTTTGCTAGATTAAATATTGATCCAGATACTATTTCTGTGAAGAGAGTCGTTGATGTCAATGATAGAATGTTAAGAAAGATTACAATTGGTGAAGCTACCACTGAAAAGGGTCATACTCGTGAAACAGGTTTTGATATTACCGTTGCATCTGAATTAATGGCTATTTTAGCATTATCTAAAGATATAAAGGATATGTCAAAGAGAATTGGTAAGATGGCAGTTGCATTCGATAAAGATGGCAAACCAGTTACAACTGAAGATATTGGATGTACAGGTGCTTTAACTGCTTTACTAAGGGATGCAATTAAACCTAATATGATGCAAACTTTAGAAGGTACACCAGTCTTTGTTCATGCTGGTCCATTCGCTAATATTTCTATAGGTGCCTCTTCCGTATCTGCAGACTTAATCGCATTAAAATTAGTCGGTACTTCTAAACATGCAGCTAAGAGTGAGCCTGGTTATGTTATTACTGAAGCTGGTTTCGATTTTACAATGGGTGGTGAAAGATTCTTCGACATTAAATGCCGTGCATCTGGATTAATTCCTAATGCTGTAGTCTTGGTTTCAACTATTAGAGCATTGAAATCTCATGGTGGTGCTCCAAATGTCAAACCAGGTCAACCATTACCAGAAGAATATTTGACCGAAAATGTCGGTTTAGTTGAGAGTGGTGTTTGTAATTTGGTCAAACAAATTGAAAATGTTAGAAAGTATGGTGTTCCTGTAATTGTCGCAATCAATAAATTCGGTACTGATACAGAATCGGAAATTGATGTTGTCAAGAAGGCCTCTATTGAAGCTGGTGCGTTAGATGCAGTTGTTTCAACTCACTTTGAAGACGGTGGTAAGGGTGCAATTGATTTAGCTCACGCTGTCGTAAATGCAACAGAACAAGAATCTCATTTCAAACCATTGTACGATTTGTCGCAACCATTTGAAGAGAAAATGACCACTATTGTTAGAGAATTGTACAACGGTAAGGACATAAGTATGTCTCCTGAAGCGGTGAAAAAGTTGGAAATGATCAGAGCTCAAGGTTTCGGTGATTTACCAATTTGTGTTGCAAAAACACAATATTCTCTATCTCATGATGCTACCCTAAAGGGTGTACCAGCCGATTTCACATTCCCAATTAGAGACGTCAGATTATCTACCGGTGGTGGTTACATTCAAGCTCTAGCAAATGAAATTCAAACTATTCCAGGCTTATCCACTTACTCTGGTTACATGAATGTTGAAGTCAATGACAAGAATGAAATCGAGGGTCTATTCTAGATTTACTAGATATTGTTTTGGGATGAAATACGTTTCCCGTAAACTGTATAACACTACATAATTTATTCAAATTTATATTAATTGATAGATATTTTTTAGCATAAATAATTACGATATATTGGGTGTGATGGAACTGATTGTTTCATTATTACATAAATATATTATTCAGTTTTAATTAGATTGGTAGTATTTTTTTTTAGAATTTGAAATATAATGTATACACCTATTATATATCGATCTTCATACGTAAACAAAAATTAAATCTTTAAATATCTATGTTAATTAAATATTGATAATTAATTTATTTAAGCATCTTCCTTTAATAAAGCTTCTCTCTTTTCAGCAACTCTTTGAGCTCTTCTTTCTCTGGCAGCTCTGTTCTTGGTTCTTCTAGCATCAGCTTCGGCAGATAGAGCCTTTTCACGTTGAGTGTCAGCCTTAGCTTGAATAATGTGTTCAACTAGAGCTCTCTTGTGCTTGAAAGCGTTACCCTTAGCTTCCTTGTATAGGACGTGGTATAAGTGCTTGTCGATCTTACCAGCATCTCTGTACTTAGCCAATAGTCTTCTTAGAACTCTTAATCTTCTGATCCAGACAACTTGGGATGGTAAACGAGCTTCAGCAGTACCCTTTCTCTTACCGTAACCAGTGTGACGACCAGCTCTCTTAGCTAGAGTGTAAGCTCTAGTTCTAGATTTAGAGTGGACA
This sequence comes from Kazachstania sp. M6911, assembly GCA_037040125.1. Classification (NCBI taxonomy): domain Eukaryota; kingdom Fungi; phylum Ascomycota; class Saccharomycetes; order Saccharomycetales; family Saccharomycetaceae; genus Kazachstania; species Kazachstania sp. M6911. The sequence goes on from JAXQGP010000143.1 coordinate 32,218, forward strand.
GTGACGGCCTTTCTGACGATAGTACCGTTCTTTACTAATCTTCTGATAGCGTGTCTAGAGTTAGCTTCGGCGATTTCAGAAGTTTCGTTTGGGTCTAACCAAACCTTTCTCTTACCAACACCAATAACAGAAGCGGCAAGTCTCTTTTGAGTACGTAAGTTAGCCCTGTAATATATAAAGTTATTCAATTATGTAAATCTCATTAACAAAGTAGTAATGTAATTTAAATAATAAAATTAAAAATTGTTAGTCAATTATATTCCATTAAAATAAGTTTAAGTTTAGATAAGTAGATCTTTCAGTGTGAGATATTCGTGATAATGAAAATATGTTCGTTTAATGCTGTACAAAAGGGATGCTCTAGTTTTCTACGCCGATTATGATCTATTTCTAAAATATTTGGTCTTGTATTTGACATTGTAGTCATGATCCACTGACATACGGCGTATATCTTACAATATATGACTCCCTCTGTTCAAAATTTGGATGGTATAGTATTTATCTATTCATATTATTTACAACGGTCATTGATATATTTGTCTTTAATTATCTATTCCATTTTTGTCAAAATTGGTTTTATAATACAACACGGTGAATTTAATTGGAATTCTTATTATTCTATCTTATTGATATCATTAATTACATTCGTACAGTATTCAAATTATTATTATCGTATTCTTTTATCAAACATATAACATTTCAAACATTGTTTGTTGTATCATTCATTATCTCATTCTCTTATTCCTCAAAATTTTTCTTATCAATCATTTCATCCATATTAACACATACATTTTTGCTTTATTTGTTCTAATTCTATTAGTTTCAAAGAATAATAATAGTTGACAAAAATTACTAAGACCTCTTTTTAATAGTAATATTGAAATATAGCTAATATTGATTGTATCAATACTATGAAAAATTATTAGTTAGTAACGAATAATTGTTAGTAGAGAATTAGGCATTACCTTACAAAATTGCATATAATTTTCCAAAAATTCCAGTATCGGAGAATGTTTAGAACAAGAAGTTTAGTGGGAGTGACAGTAATTCATCTTGGTAAATCACATCGGAAGAGGATAGCTTGGGCAGAGCATGGAAAGTCTCTAATGGGAGACAAATTGAAAGGTCTGCCTGGCTTCTAGACAAGATTTTGTGGATAGGCTGAATACTATTCTGCTCCGTTTTCGGCAAAAAAAATAGATGACGCGAACAGAAAATATCATTTCAAGAAAAAATGAAAATTTTGAAAGATTAAAAAAAAGAATAATAGTATGTGTGGGTGTTTCACAGAAAACAGTCACAAAACTGAAACCTTTTTTTCCCATCCGGTGAAATCATATAAGCATAGGACAAAGAATAGAGAACAAGGCAAGAATATTGATAAATTAAGATAATGTTAAAGAACTGAATGATATTTCACCAACTAGTTGTATCTACATAATACCGTTCATAATAAGATTACCGATATCGTATCAGGTTGCCACTTTGAAACATTGTACTTTAACAAAATTTGATATATAATCTTGAATGTTCCTTAATGAAATATATTAAACGTCTTGACTTATTCCAAGCACGGTGAATCTCATTATAAAAAGAAATGATTTCATTGATAATTTATTGTTTATAAAAATATCATTTTAAAATTATATTCATTGCCTTATCATTTTTTGAATATCTGTTGTTCTAAATCCTTTGTCTAGCTAAACCTCATTTCATCTCATCTCATCTCATCTCTATTGTCACTAATATTTCCCAAAAAAATCGTTTCATTGAAATTCAATATTCGAATAATCTTCAGTAGAAAAAAAAAATGCGTCAAGAAACTGAGCGGCACTCCCATTTTTCGCATTTAATGGAGGGGAAATCAAAATCCAAAATGCATAACAGGAAGAAAAAAAAGTAATTAAAAAGCGGGGTTTTAATACAGCCTTCTCTTCCACGAAATATAACACTAAATTATCTGTACAAATGAACAATATAATATATTTATGCTGCATTCTCGGAGAACATCGTAAATATCGGTTAATTGCATCATAAAGCGAGCCAATCAAGTTTAAATATTTAAATTGAAATAAAAGCCGGAATACGGATTAGTATATTTCCAATAAAACGACCGTACAAAGAGCCTTCAAGAAATATATTTATTTAAAGGGAACATCACTACACACGACTGTTATCTTTATTCTCCCCTAATAATTAATTTATTTGATTTTTTCTATGATTATTTCGCCTGAGTCCGTTTCTCTAAGAGCGGCTTTTGGCAAAATTAATTAAAAAGCAGCAATCTAATTGGTCAGTCATACTTGCATTTGACGAACCTCCTAAAAAAGTTAAAAGAAATTGCTGCACAAATTGACAGAAAAAAGTAAAATTTACGTACGTATATGTAATTTATGACAAGAATGAAAGAAAGAGAACCCTTCTGTAAGGACAACTTTTATCAATTAAGATGACAAATATTCTTGTTTAATTGGTCCAACAGCAATAATTGACAGAATTTAATTTAAGTTACCTTCATAGTTGTACAACTGATTGATTAAAGATATAAATCTCATCTTTTAAGGACTATTACTACTACTATTACTACCCCCACATATACTGAACTAAGGTAGTAAATCTATCTTTAAATGATTGACTTCTTAACAAGAATAATTAACAGTTAATAGAGTCTTTATCTCGAAGTTATGTTCTCTCTCTGTCTCTCTCGATATATACTTACTTGAAAATATTCTTTTCTGATTTGTTTAAATCAGTATATGTAAAATAGTAGATTGTAATTGAACCAATAATAAAATTTAAAAATTTCAGTAAATGATTCGATATTTCCTCATCGTCAAATTTCTTTTGTTTATAATTAAATTTCTTCATTTAATTGTTGTTCTACGTTATGTTCTCTATCCTATTTATCACTATCTTTGTCTATTTCTAAATTCGCTCCTCTAACGGTCTCACAGTTTGTTCGTCTCTTCTTCTTCCACTTTTTTTTTCTCTTGCTCTCTGCATGTTTCTCCCAATTAATATCGAGATTGTCCCACTTGATTTAGTATATAAATATAAATGATTCTTAAACAATTTTTTTTTTTTAATTTACAATTCTTTGTTTTCTTTCTCTTCGCAACAGCGATTCATATTTGTTTCAATTTAATTATTTTGCAAATTTTCTTTCCTTTATTATTTTCATAGATCAGTAACATCAGTGTTTTTCCTTTTGTACATATACATTAATAATAAAAAAAATTTCATTGATATTCGTGAATTAAATTAATAATAAATTTTCCTGCATTTTTTAAAATTATTATTACTATTTTAAATTTCACTCAAAAGTAAATAAAAACTATATTTTATCGAATTATATTCTATCCATTAAAATTGTATTAATCAATTTAAATTTATCCATTACTAGTTACATATAATCACACAAAAAAAAATTATTACCAAAAATGAGTACTGAAACTAAACAATCTAATTTCGCTATCGATTTCTTAATGGGTGGTGTCTCCGCAGCTGTTGCAAAGACTGCTGCTTCTCCAATTGAAAGAGTTAAATTATTAATTCAAAATCAAGATGAAATGATTAAGCAAGGTACTTTAGATGTTAAATACGGTGGTATCGTTGATTGTTTCAAGAGAACTGCGCAACAAGAAGGTATTATCTCTTTCTGGAGAGGTAACACTGCTAATGTTATCAGATATTTCCCAACTCAAGCTTTAAATTTCGCTTTCAAGGATAAAATTAAAGCTATGTTCGGTTTTAAGAAAGAAGAAGGTTACGCTAAATGGTTCGCTGGTAACTTAGCTTCCGGTGGTGCTGCGGGTGGTTTATCCTTATTATTCGTTTACTCTTTAGATTACGCAAGAACTAGATTAGCTGCTGATGCTAAATCTTCTAAGAAGGGTGGTGAAAGACAATTCAATGGTTTAGTTGATGTTTACAAGAAGACTATTAAATCTGATGGTTTTGCTGGTTTATACAGAGGTTTCTTACCATCTGTTGTTGGTATCGTTGTTTACAGAGGTCTATATTTCGGTCTATATGATACTTTGAAACCATTATTATTAACTGGTTCTCTAGAAGGTTCTTTCTTAGCTTCTTTCTTATTAGGTTGGGTTGTTACTACTGGTGCTTCTACTTGTTCTTATCCATTAGATACCGTTAGAAGAAGAATGATGATGACTTCTGGTCAAGCTGTTAAATACGATGGTGCTTTCGATTGTTTCAAAAAGATTGTCGCCGCTGAAGGTGTGGGTTCTCTATTCAAGGGTTGTGGTGCTAACATCTTAAGAGGTGTTGCCGGTGCCGGTGTTATCTCCATGTACGATCAATTACAAATGATCTTATTCGGTAAGAAGTTCAAATAGATTTAAATTAAGTTCACATAGCTAACTAAATTTTTTATCTATTAATATAAATCTACATGGGAAATAATATTAAAATCATCTTTCCAATGATATAGTAAATACGAAAAAAAAAATTATTTTAATTAAACAAATAAAAAAACAAATTAAATTATTACTAAAATTGAACGACGAAACTGCTAGAGTTATAATAATAAATATATAATTTTTTTAAAATAAATTAAATTAAAGTATATAATATACATATAATATTCACAAATTTTTCAAGACTTAAAAAAAAATACAATTATTTGATAGATTATTGTAACAAGAATATAGGTTGACACATATGTTTGCAATAACAAGCATATGACTCAAAAATTGATGGCGTACAGGTAGCCTACTAAATGTTTGAGGTCCAATAAAATTAAACTATTTGAAATATAAGTAGCGGTTAGGATATAGTAATGTAACTATGTAAATTAATAACTGTTTCAAGCTACCGATTCATTCTTAAACAAAGAATTCAACTCAACAGATTTCATCTCGGTATAGGTGTTATCTCGTGTAAGTTGTCATGTAAAACTTTATAATAATATGAGAACCAATTACTTATATACAGATATTGACTACTAGTGGAATTCTATGTGGGTAAACTAACTGATTTAATAAAGAACTAAGTATAATCCCATTAACATTCTGAAATATTACATCTTATTCCAGGTATAGGGTCGCCACAAGTCGATAATAATATGATTACCAATTTTATATAGTAACTGGGTGTAATATAACGATAAGTAAGCTGTATTCCAATAAAAAAATAGGCGCTGTCCGGGTAACTTTCAAAAATCACGCGACAAAAATAATTGATTTCGCGCAGGATCGAACTGGGGACGTTCTGCGTGTTAAGCAGATGCCATAACCGACTAGACCACGAAACCAGCTATTTGTGATTTTAAAATTTCTTACAGGCGTACAAGTCGTTGTTGAAGTTGGAAGTTTGAAAATTTCAATTATATTTCCTAAAAGTACAGTATTCACAACTTTTAAAGATTGGAAAGTAATATGATCAGAGTATTGCAGTGAAGTACACTCCAAATTATATCGAGCTGGGTCCAGGGCAAGTCTTATTCCTGTATTACAGTTATATCTTCCAAATGACTCCTTTTTAATAATTACAGAATGTTTAAAAATGTTGAGACACTAATGTGATACTTGAATTAGAGTATATTATGTGTCACTGTATTATAGTAGTGTGCGGGTGTACATT
>JAXQGP010000144.1:0-39028 GCA_037040125.1 Kazachstania sp. M6911
TTGTTTTGTCAATATGTACTAAAATATTTTATAATAAATAAATATGTTATTATATATTTGAATTAACATCAATACAATTATTATAAAATTTTATTAAAACGACAGTTGTACTAAGATTTATTGTTAGTTACAATGAAGGTCAGATATATAAATTGTTATATCCTTGCATTCTGTTGTTAAATCTGTAGAAACCTGCCAAGAGTGTGCCCTACGTCCTCTAACATTCTCTATCAAATACAGCCAATTTATTACGTTTACCATGATAATGAGACAGAACAATCGGCCATCGCTGAGGAAAAAACTTAGTGATGTGATTTTCTACGTAGTAATGAACATCCAGATCAAAAAAAGAACAAGGCGAAAATGTTGAAACATTGAAAATATAGTGGGCCAGTAGCGAAAAATATTGGGAAAAAACACCAAAGTCATAGAGATTAAGCACATTACAAACAAAGGTAACTAACTAAAGACATAACTTGATCTTGCAGAAGTTTGAAGCATAACGGGGTACCTAAAGACCAGATATACAATTCTCATTATAATATCATAATAGACTTCTTATAGAAAACAAAACTGAAAGTTTTAGGTATTTTTTATCCGTTGTAAACAGATAAATCAAGGAAATTAACTTTAGGTGATCAAGCATATATTGGCGAGGGAATAGCAAATTACAGTATTCAATAGGTACATAGAGCAAACCCTTCGATCTTTTAGTACACAATGTTCAATAATTCAAATCATTTTGGATCTCAAGGGAGCAATATCCAGCAGCAGCAAAACTATCAACAACAAAATATGGATCAATATCAGGAAATGGCTAGACCGCCAGCTGCAAACTTTAGTAACAACTATATGAGACAACAGGGTTCTCATCAATCTTTACAAGATCATATGGATAGACAAAATAGTAATAATAGCAACCAAAACACTAATGGGAATATGATGCATAATGGTGGGTTTACAGATGTCCCGTCACTAAATTTCCCTTCTACTCCAACTCATCAAAATAATTACGTAGTGCCGAATCAAATTATGAATACACCCCCTCCTGCAATGGCTAATCTATATAAACACAATAATAATTCTAACAGTATGGTACAACAGAATAATGGTGGAAGTAATGTTAGCATAAGTAACATGAGTCAGAATAATATGAATATGAATAATAGAAACAATAATAGTAATGGGGTTGTATTGGACCAACCAGCAGCACCATTTTCTCCGAGTATTTATTCAAATGAATCTGATTATGGACAAAATAATTTACAAAGTAACGGAAGTATTCACAGTAATCAATATAATCAACAACCACAAGTTATGTATCATGATGATAATTCACACTCACAATCTCCACAGCAGAACAGTCCGATCAGAAGTGTCCAAAATATATCTTTACAACAACAGCAACAGCAGCAACAACAGCAGATACAATTACAACAACAACAAATGCAGATGCAACAACAGCAACAAGCTCAGGCACAAGCCCAAGCCCAAGCCCAAGCCCAGGCTCAATTCCAGGCTCAAGGTCAAGGTCAAGGTCAAGGTCAACAAGCTAATGGAAACTACATGTATTTTGAAAGACGACCTGATTTACTATCAAAGTCTACTCAAGATAAGGCAGCTGCCGTTAAATTGAAGATTGAAAATTTCTATCAATCTTCTGTGAAATATGCCATTGAACGTAATGAAAGAAGAGTTGAATTAGAGGCTGGTCTAAATTCACATGATTGGTCAGAAGAAAGAAAAAATAGACAGTTGTCATCTCTAGGTAAGAAGGAATCGCAATTCTTAAGATTGAGAAGAACAAGATTATCATTAGAGGATTTCCAAACAGTCAAGGTTATTGGTAAGGGTGCATTCGGTGAAGTTCGTTTAGTTCAGAAGCGTGATACAGGTAAAATTTATGCAATGAAAACGTTATTAAAATCAGAGATGTATAAGAAAGATCAATTAGCACATGTGAAAGCAGAAAGGGATGTTCTTGCAGGAACAGATTCCCCATGGATTGTTTCCTTATACTATTCTTTCCAGGATCCACAATATCTATACTTAATTATGGAATTTTTGCCAGGTGGTGATTTAATGACAATGTTAATCAGATGGCAATTATTTACTGAGGATGTTACAAGATTCTATATGGCTGAATGTATTCTTGCTATTGAAACTGTTCACAAATTAGGTTTCATTCACAGAGATATTAAACCTGACAATATTTTAATTGATATTAGAGGCCATATTAAGTTGTCTGATTTTGGTTTATCTACTGGTTTCCATAAGACACATGATTCAAATTACTATAAGAAACTATTACAACAAGATGAGACAAATCCACAAGGTGGAAATGCAACTGCTGGTCTAGCAAAACCAGGACAACCAGGTGAGTCTAATAACAATGGTGATAACAAGAGACAAACGATGGTTGTTGATTCAATTAATCTAACAATGTCAAGTAGGCAACAAATTCGGACATGGCGTAAATCCAGAAGACTGATGGCATATTCAACTGTTGGTACACCAGATTACATCGCTCCTGAAATCTTTTTATATCAAGGCTATGGTCAAGAATGTGATTGGTGGTCACTTGGTACTATTATGTACGAATGTTTAATTGGGTGGCCTCCTTTCTGTTCTGAAACCCCACAAGAAACGTACCGTAAGATTATGAATTTTGAGCAAACTTTACAATTCCCGGATGATATTCATATTTCTTATGAAGCTGAAGATTTGATCCGTAGGTTATTGACTCATGCTGATCAACGTTTAGGCAGACATGGCGGTGCCGATGAGATCAAGAGTCACCCTTTTTTCCGTGGTGTTGATTGGAATACAATCAGACAAGTCGAAGCTCCATATATTCCTAAATTAAGTTCCATTACCGATACTAGATTTTTCCCAACCGATGAATTAGAAAATGTTCCAGATTCTCCAGCAATGGCGCAAGCTGCACTACAAAGAGAACAAATGATGAAACAAGGTAATAACCAAGCTCCAATCAAGGAAGATCTGCCGTTTATTGGTTATACTTATTCCAGATTTGACTATTTAACTAGAAAGAACGCGTTATAAACAGTTACCTTTCCTTATTTTACGTAATTTTTCAACTATGCATTATATATAAGTATCTATTCTGATATAAATACAAATAAACAGTTCTGATATGAGACATCAAATGGCATATTGTCGAACGATCCAGATTATCTGAGTTATACTACAAATGGTATGCTATTGTTTCTTTTTTCTACACGTGGGTGGTTCTGCTTATTACATAATTTCAATCTGATTTCGCTTTTCGCAATAACGTAAAAATTTAAACAAATACAAAATATTAAAAATCTTGAAGGCAAGACAATTGATTATTTAAGAGATAATAACCATGTCAGGCAAATATACTTTATATTGTAAAACGTTAATTAACACAATTGTAAAAAAGGTTGAATAAAGGAACCATTATTAAAAATTCCAAGTAGTTATAAATGCAATAGGAAATCTGTATTTTCTTAATAGCCGTCCAAGATCTTGAATGTTTGAGATCTGCCTATTGTGTGCCACTTTCTATGTAGATACACAGTAGCGGTAAAATATTGGAACTGAAAGTGCAAATAATCACCAGATTAGAACATCAGGTAGATGTTTGTTATTTCGGCTATCAATTTCGAATATCATTTACCTCAGATAATAGATACTATACTACGGTCTTTCACCACGGCTGTGAGGCGACAGTATAATCGAATGTTTAAATACCCAATACGAAAATAATCTCGTGTTGAAATTTCCTTCAATGAACTCTTTAGGCAGATAATTGAATGTCAGTTAACACTTTTTTCCAGTTGTAGTAAATCGGCGAAGTTAATTACGAACCCCTTATTGCTGCATGAAATCAAAGGAAAATCGAAAAAAGAAATGGTGGAGAGTTTTGTTATTAAAGTGCGTTATTCTAGTTAAGTAAACTATGCTAGGTAAAATGAGAGTTTACTGAGGAGTGCCATCCCTTCAAACAATTTTGCTAGCAAGGGCTAAAGGTTATGTAAAGGAGACATTAACTTGACATATTTACTGTCATTTCTCTACCGTCTGGTGATTAGTTCTATGTTGTTAACATATATGTACGTTCATATTTCAAGTTTTTTTTTATCAAGCGTCGACATTTGCAGCTTGCCCAACAATTTGCAAGATGATAGTCTCTCTGTATTGTGAGAAGTGTACTGATTTCCTCATATTCAAGTTTCCATTCATGAAATTCTCTCATAATGGTACCGTTTCTCTAATGAGATTGATCAATGCTTACCGATAGAATCTTGGTAAGTTTCAGGTAGGAGGATAAAATGGATGAGTTTTTCATTCCAGTTTATACCACCGATATTACTGTCATCTTTCCAAAATTCGGTCCAGAGAAAGATATTACTACTTCTTTTCTACCACCCGCAGGATGGATATAAGACATTTCTTAGGGGGAAGAAAGATATTCCAACTAATTTCAGTGTCACAATTAAGTATAACATTTGAAGTAAAATAGTAGTTCAGTTGTTGAGGGTTCTAATTTATGAAGAGGATGCCTAGAACAAGCATACATCACCTCATTTTCCCTTGTCGAAATCCCTAGTTTTAATCCTTTTTCTTATAATTAATACCGAACAACCCTACGTAGTGTTTCAATAATATTTGGTTGCCGTTGTTATTTAGGAAGTTACACAAGTTACGATGAAATATAGACACGGTTGGAATATCATGTCACTTTTCAACTTAAATGAGATCTTGTATTAACCGTTAATAGTATTCCTTGATATTTTTATTCCAATATCATTACTAAATAATGTTTCAATTTCTATTTGACTAAGTTACCCAAAAGTAAAATCGAGTTAGAAGCGTCGTGAACTGACCTACAACACATTTGCAGGATTAAAAGACAGAATCAAATAAAAATAGGATAATAAATTTAAATTCAATACATACGATATTTGTGTGACTTTATTTCGTTACAAATTTTGGGAACTACTTGTTCTCGTGTTTTCATTTAAAATTTATTCAATTTTATGAACGCTTAGCGTTGATTTGTTCGCAATTTGTTCTATTTCTTGTTATTAAAAGAAAGATACTATAAACAATTAATCAAGGATTACCGAAACAATGGCACATTGTAAAAGAATAAAAATAGTCATTTGATAATAAAGATTGAATAGGAGCACAAAACGACGGAAATAACAACTGTTTAACAAAGAATAAACAAAATTAACTCAAATATATTTGTTATATTCAAATCGGCATGGATCCGATTAAGAAAAATCCGTACAAATGTAGTCCTTATGTCATTCGGAATGGAAAAAAACTGATTAATATCGATGAAATAGTCAATTAAAACAATATGGTAAACATACCCAAAATAGTTATTGGCAGCCAGAAGGATTTGAGTTGATGTCCAAATTGGGGGATTCCCTACTTCTTATTCTGGATGTTCGCAGAAACTTTCACATGAAGGTATTTCCTAATTTGGAAGAGTAATTAGGGGAGTCTTACAGCACTGTAGACTTTGCGTACAGTTAAAATATCCGTTCTATTAAAAACTGGGGCAAAAACAGTAACATCAAGAAGAACGTAACTTTCTCCTTTCAAGAGGGTCCACGTAATTCTCTGTGGGCTTTTGCACTATATTCTCAGACATTTCTTTCCTTTTTTTGTTTACCAAAATAGGAAGCTTATGTTTTAGTTTTTCAGTAATTTCCAATTTTTTTTACCTCAAATTATTGTCTTTTGCCATTTTCAGGCAAAAAACACACTTTCCGAGGCCAATGAAAATGAAGAGAACAAGCAAACAAAGATGTATTTTCCGTACAAACGGACCTTAATTTATATGCAACAATTCTTCCGAAGTGGAAAATTGAGGACGATAAATTTGAAGGATTCCCGTCCCCCTCCATTTTTAACAAATTTCCATTATTAACGCTGCTTCTGCTCTTTGTTATTTGTTTATTTTCTACAAAGCCCACTTTTCAACATAAAAAAATCTCATTAAATTTCCGGTAGCACCTTGTAACTACTGTTTAATCATAAAGTATCTCATGCAGATTATTGCTCCCGGATTTTATCGAACTATTCTTTGTAATCGGAAAGGAAGTACCTGCCGAGGGGAACAAACTTTTGCTGTTTCTACGGCCGTTTGTTATAATAAAATTGTATCCATTTTATAATTTTTTACGTACATTTATAATCCATCATAATGAACTCATCGTCTCTTCTCACTTGAACTCTCGGTTCGTATTTTGTTACGTATTTTCTCACTATTCCCCCCCATATTAATTTCATATCACGGAAGGAATTAAAGAAATTCGGTTCTCCGAGATTCGAAAGTTTTTTCTTTTGCTTCAATGACTGGAAAACTGAAATATCTTTGTCTTCGAAACCTAGTTCGTTAAAAGTGAAAGAACATTCAAATTGATGACTTGTTTATACGAGATATTGTCTGCATATAGCTCATTTTTAGCACTTATTGCTTTGTAATTAATGGTCGTTCCCCTATGTATTAGGTTTTGTATACAATTTAAACGGATTTAGTAATTCTCTGTGTTATCATAACAAATGAAATAACTACAACTAAAGTTATGATAGACACCTTTTTCATTTTATTCCCTTCAGCAATTTCCTCTTAATACTCCTTTGTAAATCTTACTACCTCAGCTTATGTTATCTCTGAAACGCTTTCTCACAAAAATTGTCTCATTAATTAATGGTCTCAAAATTTTCTGATTCGATACTTGTTTAGGATATTTTACATATCCATACCTTATTTTCTGTGTCAATTAAAGTATTATTACTATTTCAATTAACTGTCAATGACCTTCTTTCCTCATTTGCTATGTTTCCACTCTATTTGTCTCCCTGAATTACAGCATTTTCAATGTAAGCTCTCTGATATTTACCATAAATACTCAAGATTTTATGAAAATTCTTAATGGCAAAATTAACAGAACACAAACGATCTCTTGCTTCAATATTGAGTAATTTTACTAAAAATCCCTTAATTTTGTTATGGTCTTCCTATTATTCTGTTGACATTTTATATCGAGGATTTTACGGACCTTTACTAAGAAGCTCTTCCAGGGCTTTTCCCTCAATCTTATTCTCTCTTAAGATGAAGTAAGAGAATTAGTTGCCTCTTAAATTAAATAGTGTAATTTAAATTTAATTAAACAATTCGTAGTAATTTACAAATTACACACAATCACATCATATCATTAAATGAAATAAACAAACAGAAAATAAACAACTAATTTATGAAATTCCTTCCCTTGAAATTTTACACAAATGTCTAATATATAAAAGAACTGAATTATTTTAACACTCCCACTATCTTTAAAGGTTTTTCTTTCGTTGTGTCTTTTCTCTAAAGTTTTAATTCTTAATTTTATTTTCTATTTACTTCTTTTTCTTGAATATATCATCAACCAAATAAATCATATTTAATTATACGTAAAATGAAGTTCAGTGTTGCTGTCACCGCTCTATTAGCTGCCTCATCCATTGTCGATGCTTCCCCAATCAGCTTTTTATCTAAGAAGAAGCACTCTTCCAAGAAGGCTTCCTCTACTACTTCCACTTCAATAATTGCTAATGCTTCAAACTTTACCAGTTTCTTCAACACTACCAACTTCACTGGTTTTGGTAACTCTAGTGTCTTTGCTAACACTACTCGTTCAAACACTACCACTGCTAAATTACAAGAAACTATCCAAGTTTACGTTACTGGTGGTCACGTTTCTCTAGAAAACTCTACAAGTTACACTTCTAATTGTACTACTCTATTAAACCAAACATCTGCTCTAAACATCACTCAATTATACGATGTTGCCACTGCCGTTAACTCTACTTTAGGTTCCAACTCAACCAAGGGTACTATCATTGTTACTTCTGAAAAGAACTTAGAAGCTTTAGGTTTCTTCGCTGCCGTTGTCTTCAATTCCTCTGCTCCAGTTGTTGTTGCCACTGATGCCGAACAAGCTTCTTTAGTTGCTAACTCTACCGGTGCCGCCAACAGAGGTGCTTTAGTCATTGACACTGATGGTGTTATTTACTCAGGTGTCTTCTCTCCATCCTTAGATCAATCTGCTGCCTCTATCCCAGTCGGTGTCATCACTGATGAAAAGACCGTTGCTTGGTACTTTGAACCATCTTTACCAAACTTCATTGCTCAAGACTCTTTATTAAGAACTACTTTCGCTAACTTCACTAACACTACTCCATTAGAATACTCCATTGTCACTCCAGTAGTTCCAATTGTCTACGATGGTGGTTACAGTGAAGATTTAGTTAACTCTGTCGCTTCTACCATTTCTGGTTTAGTTGTCATCTCTTCTGGTGCTACTACCAACTCTACCTCCTCCCAATTAGCTTCTCAAAGTATTCCAGTTGTTTACACTGAAACTTCTCCATTAGACGTTGTCACTGCTGGTGATGTTCCAAAGGGTGCTATTGCTGGTGGTTGTTTAACCCCAGTTAAGGCTCAAGTCTTCTTAGGTATCGCCATCGCTAACGATGTTACCAATACCACTTCCATTGCTGCTTTATTGAACTAAGTGTAAGATAAATAAGAATTAACCGATTATGAATCTTTCCCCTTTCTTAGTCGTTATATTAATGGCTACGGAAATGCTTAATACCCTATGAGGAAAGTCATATTCTAAGTGTTGTTTTATTTTTTTCTGTTCTTTCATTTATATTCCAATTAATCCAATGATAAATTAACTTCATTATTCCCCATAGACTGTGTCTGACAGATATAACATGCCATAGTTTAGATGAGACATTTTTTGTTCTTAAATATTTTTAAAATTTTTTCATTTCATTTGCAAATATCATAATTTTGTTTTGCTAATATTTCAATTCAATTGATATTTGTCTATTTTTGTTTCCGGTATATACATCTACATTATAAAAACCTATTTAATTAGGTAATTTATTGTATTTACATTATGTAATTAATAATTAATTTTCTATTATTACTATTTTTGAATGGCTTTACAATTAGGAAGAAATGCATTCTTTTTGTCTGTTGTCGACGATCTTAGTACTGCCATTACTGTTATTATTGTTATTACTTAATGAATGACAAATCGTTAAAGTTGTTATATAAAAAATATATATTTCTCATCAATGTTATCCTAAGTTTAGAATAATAAAGAATAGAATTGATATAGAATGTAAAGGACTAAGACAATAGAAAATAATAGGAATAAAACTAAATTGTTAGCACCGAATTTGAAGATGTATAATTCCTTTAATTGTTCTAGATATTGAATGATAACTTTACCAGAAAGTTTAGATTCACCTTCAGTTCTAACACCGAAAGAGAATGGAATTTCACCAATTGGTTTGTCAGCTGGTAATGGTAGTTTAGCTAATAATTCTAAAGCAATCTTGAAACCCTTGGAGTCGATGTCACCATCCTTAGCTTCTAGTAAGTATTTCTTTTGTAGACCGAAGAACCCACTCATTGGATCAGAAGCAGTTGTTAATGGTCTAGCCATCATTCTGGCGGTAGAAGAGATGACTCTTCTGTATAATGGCCAGTCCTTATCGATACCGACACCTGGAGCGTATCTGGTACCAATGACAAATGGATGTGTCTTCAAGTTATCGAATAAAGATGGAACACTCTCTGGAGGATGTTGTAAATCAGCATCCATACAGATTAAGTAATCACCTTTAGCTTCATAAAAACCTCTTAAAACAGCAGATGATAGACCACGTTCGGTAGTTCTAACAATGATTCTGACATCGTAACCTTGTTTTTGTAAAGCTTCAACTTCTTCAACGGAACCATCTTGAGAGTTATCATCAACGAAGATTAATTCAGTGGATTTAGCACCATCGTTTCCTAAAGCAGCAAATAATCTAGTAGTTAGAGGCTTGATGTTCAGTTTTTCTTTGTAGGCTGGTACAATAACAGATTGAGTAACGGACATTTTTATCTTAATTTTTGTTCAATATTTTTTAAGTATCAAAAATATTGTTGAATAGTAAACAAAAACAGATTTCCACTCAACAAAAAACATTATAATTCAGTTTAAGCAGATCTGTAATTAATGAGTTTGATATGATTGTTTATATAATACTAAAGTGAAATTTTCCAATTATTGCCAGCGTTGCAAATGTTTCGCGCGTCAATGACATACTAATTTTTTTTTCTTACGTGCTTGAGAGACAATGCAGGCACAACGTGAGGAGGAGAAGAATGAGATGAGCAGCAAAGTTAACGATTCAATAAACATTTGATCTATATATATACTATAAGCTGATATATAATTCATTGAGCACTGTTCCCCTTTCTTGAAAAAAACTGGGTATTGATGTTCATGCTCGAAAATTCACACGTTTTGTTATGCATTTCCAGGAAATTATCTTTCAGCATTGTATCATTTAACAAAGTATCTTACAATAGTGTCAAGCACTTTATATAGTCTGCGTCCGTCATTGGACACTAAACCACCTAGCCGTTTGTCAATATTATCAATATTACGACTGTTATTTGGCATTAAGATCTTGACCTATCCATAATACGTTATTACATCTAATAAACACTTCACCAATCTTACCTGCTGATTTATCGTTGACGAACTCCTCTGTATCTTTCAATTGAATGTTGAAATAATTATCCGAAGACACCAAAGTCCCTTTATATTTTGTGTTATTGAACTTTAACGTTACTACAACACGTTTATCTATTAGATCCCTTAGGAACGGTTTTGGATTCACTGGTTCAAACTATGGAAATAAAATATAAAAAGAAGTATAGGATATACTTCGGTTTATCCCGATTATTTGTTAGTAAAGTTATAATCTTAAAAAACTAATGAACTTGATCAGTGGTTTCGAGGATATTTTATCTCGAACATAAGTCAAAAGGGGAGAAGACCCCTTGGTATACATACGTCTGACATTATTATAATATACGATTATGCAGGGTTTGCTGTTGAAATTTTGCCTTTTACCTTATTAGTACGGTTCTTGTAAATGTTTTATTTCATCTATCCTTCATATATAAAATGAGTGTTTATACTGTAAGTCTATCAGAAAATTATCATCCACGGTCCATTTCCAATGTTGTACGGGTATTTATTAGTCAAGACGTTTCGGTCACGTGCATTTAAGTTATTTCATGAGGGTAACATCCTTAACCCTCTGAAAATATTCGAAGGCGGCTAATCGAAACAGTAACATATACCAAAATGTTTAGACGTTTGAAATATTTTTAATAATATATATATCTATATATGCAAATTCATTATATTTGAGCAAGTTTAATATCATAATTTGGCTTATCACCATCATATTCACGTCTCAACATACCCCATATCAAATCGGATAATATAGTTCCAACAGCTAAGGCATTAACTAAAGATACAGCATAAAAGAAGTTACTGTTACCTGAACCTGAGCCGATCCATAAATGGTAGAATATTGGCGATAACATAATACCATGAATGAACAATAACATAGCAAACACTTTATAACGCATATATCCCGCCAATGGGATGAAATATAGTATGAAGGAGAACCAGAACGCATACTCACCCAGCACAGGGTATGGCTTGGTTAATATTATCCAGCCTAAAATCACTGTAAACACATGAAGTGGTTGGTCATGGAATCTAATTGTGAATGGAACAACAAATGAAAATAAAAATAAATCATAGACACCCTTGAAGAATGGGATAAATTCAGTAAACATTTCGACAAAGAAATACCACCAGATACCCAAATTTGGTGTAACAATTTCAAAATTTAATAATACCATATAGTTAGCTTGTAAGAAATTCCAATTATTACCGTTTATTTTAAATGAAACAAATAGTAAGAAACCACAATAATAAACAGTGTATAATACTAGTCTAATTGCATTGTTATATTGTTGAGAACTTGGTTTATTAAAATTAATGATAGTTATTATTGGAAATATTAAAAGAATTGGATAAAGGGATAAATAACCTGACAATGCAACAAATAAAGATGCCAATGGAATGGTACCATCAATGGCTTGGACGACAGAATTAATAATGCACCAATTAGTAAAAACAACTGATGATTTACTTAAACAACTCATTATACCCAATGGATTAATTGCATATACTAATGATGGCAACCAAGTTGGAACACCAGATAGGAAATTGGTATTTTTCTTAACCTTTTCGGTTAATCTTAAAAATTGTAATAAAATCAAACAGTCAAAGAGGATGAAAAGGTAATCGTGGTATTGAATTGGTACACCTTGCATGGCTTGTAATAACAATGGTGGGTAATGTACTACACCACCATCATAATACCCGTTATTAAACGTAATTGTATTGGATGAGCCACTTCCGAGTACAATTGCTTCCTTCAGTGATCTATATGAGGTTACTGGACTTGAGAACTCAACACTTTTATCCAGAATACCACCCAAGGACGGGAATAACCATAGACCTAATAGACGTAGGGATATACATATAGCACATATAGTAACTGAATTCAATGACATTGTTATTTAGTCTTTCTACTATCCTTCTATAGGTAATTCGGTTGCTAATGTACCGATTTTCTAATTACAAACCATTAAATGTGAATACCCGCTACAAGTTATGCAATGCTTTCGATATATTCTGCGATGATCTTACGCCAAAATTAGGTTTATCTCACGATGAGAAGTTTCGCGGTCTCACAGTTGTATATGCCAAAAAGCCTTTTGCATTCAATTTTGAAGAATATCGCTATCGACGATACCACCGTGTTCGCATTCGCATCTTCCAGCGTTAAAATAATATTTTCTTTCTCGCTCGGGCAGAAAGTCCACACAAAAATAGTACAATCGCTGTGCGAAAAACAATAGCAAATAAACAAAATATTATTCACAGCGTGGAATTTTCGAAAAGAAGCATATAGTTTGGAAACCTGGCATGTTTCGTGAGAGTAATCTAGATATCGTGTGGTAGACATCAATCAACTCTGTTTGTTGAAGCCATCAGTTGTATGATTTCCATAATTCATTTTGTTCAACTTGATTTACCGAACAGCACAGTTAATCTTTAATAATTCACCTTCTTTGATTTGAGATTTAAGGTTTATAATTGTCCTCATTTGAACAGATCACTAGATATTATCTGAAACTGATATAAACTGAAAAAGGTCGTCCCGAGATCAAAAGAAAGATGGATTTCAGTCAAAACGAAGAGGTTAATGGGATTCGTTTCTCATGGAACGTTTTCCCATCTAATAAAGCTGATGCTAGCATGAATGTTATCCCAGTCGGTTGTTTATACACACCACTAGCGGAGTATGAAAATTTACCAATTGCTAATTACAATCCAGTTTTCTGTGCTGGTGCCCAATGTAAAGCCATTTTAAATCCATACTGTCCAATCGATTTGACTTCTAAGTCATGGGCTTGTAACATCTGTTCCACAAGAAATCACTTACCAAATAATTACATGAATATGACTCCTGAAACTAGACCGCTGGAATTACAGTGTACTACTATGGAATATATTACCAATAAGCAAGTTACAATCCCACCTATTTTCTTCTTTGTTATTGATATTACCGCCGAACAAGAAAATTTGGATTCCTTAAAGCAATCTATTATTACTTCTTTAACTTTATTACCACCTAATGCATTGATCGGTTTAATCACTTACGGTAATGTTGTTCAATTACACGATTTATCCAGTGAAACCATTGATAGATGTAATGTTTTTAGAGGTGATAGAGAATATCAATTTGAACAACTGGTTGAAATGCTAACTGGTCAAAAAGTTGGGAATGCTTCTCTACAACCAAATAACATGAAGATCACCCCAACTTCTCTAAACAGATTTTTCTTACCATTAGAAAATATTGAATTCAAATTAAACCAATTATTGGAAAATTTGACTCCAGATCAATGGACAATTGCAGCTGGTCACAGACCAGCTAGAGCTACTGGCTCTGCTTTGAACATTGCTTCTTTATTATTACAAGGTTGTTACAAAAATATGGCTGCTAGAGTTATCCTTTTCGCTGCTGGTCCAGGTACTATCGCTCCAGGTATGGTTGTTAGTACTGAATTAAAGGATCCATTAAGATCACATAATGACATCGATTCTGATCGTGCTGTTCATTACAAGAAAGCTTGTAAATTCTACAATCAAATTGCTAATAGAGTGGCAGAAAATGGTCATACAGTTGATATCTTTGCCGGTTGTTACGATCAAGTTGGTATGTCTGAAATGCAACAATTAACCGACTCTACTGGTGGTGTTTTACTATTGACTGACGCTTTCTCAACTGCTATTTTCAAGCAATCATATATTAGATTATTCTCTACTGATGAAGAAGGTTTCTTAAGGATGGCTTTCAACGGTGTTATGTCTGTTAAGACAAGTAACAATATAAAGATTCAAGGTTTAATTGGTCATGCCACAGCTATGAAGAAATCCGAATCCAACAATGTCAGTGAAAATGAAATTGGTATTGGTGGTACTTCCAGTTGGAAAATGGCTGCTTTATCACCAAATCATACTTATGCTATCTATTATGATGTTTCGAATACCATGGTTACTCAACCTCCAATGCAACAAATGGGCCAAAATCAAGGTGTTGTTGCGTACACTCAAATTATTACCAGTTATCAACATTCTTCTGGTACTAACCGTATCAGAGTCACTACTGTTGGTAACCATGTTATGACTAACGGTAACCAAAACTATGGTGATTCCTTTGATCAAGAAGCTGCCGCCGTCTTAATGGCTAGAATTGCTGTTTCAAAAGCTGAAGCTGATGATGGTGCTGATGTAATCAGATGGATTGATAGAACTTTAATTAAATTGTGTCAAAGATATGCTCGTTATGAAACTAACCAACCAGAGACTTTCAATTTATTACCAAGTTTCAACTTGTATCCACAATTTACATATTATTTGAGAAGATCTCAATTTTTAAGTGTCTTTAATAATTCTCCTGATGAAACTGCTTTCTACAGACACATTTTCACTAGAGAAGATACTACAAATTCTTTGATTATGATTCAACCAACCTTGACATCTTACTCAATGGAAGAAGAACCTCATCCAGTGTTATTAGACTCTATCTCTGTTCAACCAAATACTATTTTACTATTGGATACATTCTTCTTTATTTTAATTTACCATGGTGAACAAATTGCTCAATGGAGAAAAGCTGGTTATCAAGATAATCCAGATTATGCTGACTTTAAGAATTTATTAGAAGAACCAAAGGTTGAAGCCGCTGAATTATTAGTTGATAGATTCCCATTACCAAGATTCATCGATACTGAACACGGTGGTTCTCAAGCCAGATTTTTATTATCTAAATTGAATCCATCTGATAGTTATCAAAATATGAATGCAGCTAGAGGTACAATTGTTTTAACTGATGATATTTCATTGCAAAATTTCATGCAACATTTGAAACAAGTTACTGTTGGTGTTCAAAACTAAAGAAAAGCTGAAAACAAGAAACCTAAAAAAGAACAAAAAAAGACAACTGGGCTTGCTGCTTTCATAAGAGCATTTTTTTGTTTAAATTGAAGAGTCTGTTACTTTGAAAGAAACAAATCGATTAATATTAATGGGCAGTATCCAAATTTATTTATCTTACAAATAAAGTACATAAGAATACATAAAAAGTGAATTTTATTAAAAGCTACAAGAACAGCAACATAAAACAATAAGACATATATTATATTAAAGAAATACAGGATATATATGTACTTATATATAATTACAATTCATAAATAGGCATCTCCAACGTTATACCATCGAAGATAATGAAATTATTTAATGGAGATTGTCTTTTTCCAAGAATATTAATTACATCTTGAGCTACTGCACCACCAATGATAGCGGCAACAGGAGCAAATTCCACATTAACTTGACGGTAAAATTGTTCGGTATATTCTTTCTTTAAATTTGTTGATATGATACCCAATTCTTCACATTTTTTCACTGTGTTATTATGCAATTCTTCTAATGACGATGGTGTATTAGTCAAATATGATAAAGTTAATGGTAATATATTATTAACTCTCTTCATTTGTCTTTTAGTTAATTTTCCTTGTAAAGTAGCATGTTGTAATAAAATATCAAACGACTGATAACTATTTCTAGTTTTAATCATTTCATAAATTTTCTTTGGATCGTCTTCATCTATACGGTTATCAACTTCAATAATCGCTCTATTAGCTGAAACAGAACCTAATTCTGTAGTTCTACCAGTCTTTAATTTCTCTTCCTCTGAAACAAATTCAATTAAATCAATGAAAATATATGAGAATAAACCATTGGATCCAGCAACATATAATGCAATATTTAATTTTCTGGTGATTTGATTTAATTCAATAATTTGATCTTTGGATAATTCGGTTGCGACAATTATATTGAATTTTTTGAAGAAGGGCTCATCCTTCGTTTGTAACGAGTCCCCATCAACGGTCAGATTTACACGAGGATTTAAATCTTGCACTTTTGGTAAACATGCGTCAATTCTTAACGAACCTACATCTTTCCTCTCTAAGAAGAATTGACAACCTAAATCTTGTTCCTCAACAATATGGTCATCCAATATACACAAATTACCTATCCCACTCAATACGATATTCTTAGTTATTTCAGTACCGATTGAGCCTACGTTAATTAACAATACTTTAGCGGAACGAATATTAGCTTGCGCAGCCATCCCCCATAGTCTGATTTGTCTATCATATAGAGCGATTTCATCTGCGCTTAATTTACTGATATTGCTAACTTCGGTCATCTTTGAGTATCTTTCTCCCGTTTTCAAGTAACCTATCTCTACTCTCTAACATCTCATTAACCTTCTTTCTTATCTTCAATATGTTCCCTTTATATCACTTTATAGTTGGTTCAATTCATTTGGCGTTTATTGCACTGAAATTGCTTTCCACCAAAGAAGGGACGCGACCGATGGATGGGACAGAGACTCGTGTTGGTGCAACATCGTCTCTCACCGCAAATTTTTTTAAATTTTCTTCTTCGTGCGGTTGTTTCTTAACTATATGATTACCTACTTTCCCGCTCTCTCCGAACAAATTTTGTGCGGTGAAACAACGGCAGAAAATGGGCGGCCCCGTTAATGAGGGCAAGCGTTTAGTTGACAACTGGAAAAATGGATAGCGGATGGTCAATTGAACTACGACAGACAGAGTATGGAAGTCAATCTGTCAGTTGAGATTGATGATCGTTTGAGATTCATATGGATTTACGTAGCAGATCATCTCACCGGGTGATAATATTATATGAATAATTTCATAATTTTGTGAATTGTCGTTTTTGTATATGGCTAGACCAGAGATACCAAGTGAACTACTGTGAACGACAACAATTTTATATCTGACAAAGGAATTACTTGCTGGTCCTGTGATTAATCAATACAAAACATAGCCCTGCTTAAAGAAGGAGATAATAATAGAGGGTAGAAGAAAATAATAGAGTAGTTTACCATAACATTCCCACCCCCGTTCATTGTTGCATTATGGATTTATTGAAAATTTTAGATACCAAACCGGTTCCAACAATTGTAGATTCTCAAACATTAGGAGCATCTGGTGATGTCTCCGGTGACTATTGGTTACCTACTACAATGTGTCTATATCAGAAAGAATTGACGGATCAAATTGTATCATTACATTATTCAGATATCCTAAGATATTTTGAAACTACAGATTATAAAGCTGATGTTGTTTTAGAATCTATGAGAACGATGTGTACTAATAGTGAATATGTTGCAACACATCCTTATCTATTAATTGATCATTATATGCCAAAGTCTTTAATCACAAGAGACATCCCTGCCCATTTAGCTGAAACAAGTGGGAAATTTGTTGTATTAAGAGATTTAATGAATTTAGTACAAAAATATGAAACAAATACGGCTATTGTTTGTAGACCAGGAAGAACTATGGACCTTATTGAAGCATTATTATTAGGTAACAAAGTTAATATTAAAAGATATGATGGTTCATCAATTAAATCAAAACAAAAGAAACCAAAGGATTATTCATGTACTTGTCATATATTCCCATCTTTACCACCATCAAGTGAAAAATCTGTAAAAATTGAAATTCAGGATCAGTTCGATATGTTAATTGCTGTTGATCCATCCGTAGATACAGAGACACCATATATTCAAAAGATTTTGAAATATGGCAGAACTGGTAAAAATAATACAAATACAAGTAGAAAATCTCCAATTGTAAGATTAGTTACCATTAATTCAGTTGATCATTGTAATATTTATTTTAGTAAAAAATTCCCGAAGGATTCTACTGAATTACTTTCAAGAGTGACAGCTGGTGTTGTTGTATTAAGAGATATAGTTGGTACGTTACCGCCGGATTTAAGACCAATTTATTCTCAACATCTAAGTTATTTAGTTGAATGGTTAGAAAATTCAGATTTACCTTGGCCTTTACCTGACGTTTATCCAATCAAACAATATAATCCAATGGATGTAGAAAGATCATTGCTAAGTGAAGTCAAATTTAATCAAGTCGAAGATTTGGATGTAATTTTCAATACAAATTCTAAAAAGAGAGGAAGACATAAGGATAGAAATGGTGATGGTTCTTATAACCACAAGAATAAATCATATTATGAGTTGAAAAGATTGAAAAATGACTATTCTACCAATCCAACAAAACAAGGTATGAAACAATTAACAGGGATTACAACAGCTGGAGAGGATGATTCTATTAATTATCATCTAGTCAGTGGTATTTTAACTCATAAATTGATTCAATCTATTGGTCAAGTATACAATGATATCGAAAGACAAGTTAGTGAATTGAAAGATTACAATGCAACAAATTCTATTGAACAAAATCACGTTTTATTTTATACAAAAGAACGTGATGGCATGAACCAGAAATTAATGGATTGTCAAAAATTAATTGAAAATTTTAATAAAGATTCTAAAAATCTAGAAGAATCAAATAATTCAAATTTCGACAAAGTTGATAAAATGGACTCTAAGTATAACAGTATATTGGCTGAAATGAAATGTGATAATGATATAAACAAAAAATTAAAAGATTCAATAGTTGAAAAGAAATCCATATCGGAAGAACTTGAAAGAGAAGAAAGACAAAAAGAATCTAAATTGAAAGAAAAAGAATATATGTTAAAAGAAATCAATAGAGCCGATGAAGCAATTAAAACCTCATCAGAAGAAATCTCTAAATTGAAAACGGAGACAGATATCATAGAGAATAACATACGGACTAAGTTTGAGAAGGATTCTGTTACTCAAATCGAGGTCGCTGTACGAATAGATAATCTAAAGGATGAACTAAAGAAGGAAGAATCCTATCATGAGGAATTAGAGTCAAAATTATCCATTTTAATTGAGAAACTGCACCAAGTTCCAACTTCTAGAGTACGAACATCAAATATTACCAAAGGTAAAGGTAGAAGAAAATAGAGACATTTTTTGTAACTTCTTCATCATCTTGCTGTTCAAATATGTAGTGTGCTATATAATCGTTACCTATGTAAATGAACCGAAGACACAGAGAGAAACAGGTTCTCTTATGCATGACTTTCCCATAGTTTAACAGAACGGTCCCAACCACCACTAACAATAGTATTCCCATCCTTTGATATGCTAGCTGTAAGAATTTTATCAGTATGACCTTCCAACTTATTCACTTTAACCCAATTATCAACAGAATATATGTTAATAAGCTTATCGTACCCACTAGATATTAAGTATGGATTTTTACCTCGTGAAATACTGATATCAGTAACAATACTACTGTGAGCCAGAATTTCTGTTGCCTTCTTAGATTTTCTAAGATCCCATATATTAATCAAACCATCACCACCACCAGTAGCAACCTGATACGCATTAGGACACCATTTTACTGAATATAACGGCTTCGTATGGCCATTTAACGACATAATAGATTTCCCGGACCGTATATCCCATACCAATCCGACGTTATCTAACCCACCGGAACATAGTAACGACCCGTCCTGTTGGAAATCTAAACTGTAAACTTCTTTACTGTGTCCTTCTTGAAGTAACAATTCCTGTCCTGTAGTTACGTCCCATAATCTCCATGTATTATCAAAGGAGGCACTCGCAATGTATTTGTCAGTTGGATGAAATTTAACATGTGATACTCTACCTTCGTGTCCTTTGAAATTGTGTTTCTCTACACATGTTTTATCATTAACGTTGAATTCGTGCAATCTAACGGTAGAATCCTCAGAACCACTTATTAACATTATTCCTGTATTATCCCAGTCTAATCCACCTATTTTACCTCTCCTGTCGTCATCTACAACAGAAACTTGTTGTAATGTTTTCAGATTTTGTACCGAGACATCTCCATTCCAACTTCCTGTAGCAAAATATTCTTGATTTGGTGAAATGCTTATTCTAGAAATCGGTCTCTTTGAGATGACTTGAGAACCTTCCAGTTCAAAAGTTTGCAATATTCTGTTATTTGTCCTTCTACTTTTTATTATATCAGTAATCACTGCATTATTTACACTTTCCCTTTCAAGTTTTATTCTTTTACGTGCTCTTTCGATAGAATTTTTTATAATATACTGTCTTGTAGCCCGTAGTTGCTCATTAGCAGGTGTATAAAATTCTTCCTCTTCACTCTCATCCTGTGTTTCATTTTTAGTCCGAACTTCTTCATTGGAAATTCCTACTGATTTACCATTCACAACATATTCTGTATATAAACCAGATTCGTGGTACTTCTTCAAACTATCTCTATTGACAAACAGTACAGTTGCCAATCTTTGGCGTCTTTCTTTCGCAGTTTCTCCTCGAAGAATAGTTGGTTCTTCAATCAATTCTAGTACTCGTATTACGTCAGAATCATTTGTAGGAGCAGTTTTCAAATATTCATGTTTCTTCTCTTCTAATTTATCTAGAGTCTGTTGTACTGTTTCATCAGTTTCATCTTGAACCTTATGTTCTTGATCTACTGGGAGATCTTCATATGATACACCTTCTTCAGACATTGTGATAAATCTTGTCGATCAATTATCAGATATTATAGTGATATATTCTTGATAACTTTTATATCTATTGTATATTCACACTCGATTTCTTGAGCTAAATCTGTTGTTATTTTTATCGAGTCTTAATTTTCGGTACCCATAAAAAAGAGAAAGGCAGCTGAGGAACATCTCGAACATAAATATCTACAAACAAACCAAGAAACAACGAAATTATAAAGAAAGTCTGGCAGAAGTGTTATTAAATAAATACGGATATAAAATAATAACCAACTAAATAATTTCTTTGCGTAAAAACATGGCTGAATTAACTTTACTACGTGACAAACATATTAAATATATCGAATCATTGGACAATAAGAAGGCTGATTATGAATATTGGTTATCAGAACATTTACGCTTAAATGGTGTGTATTGGGGTTTAACGGCGTTATGCATTATGGATGCCAAAGATACTTTCAAAAAGGATGAGGTTATAGAATTTGTTATGAGTTGCTGGGACCAGAAACGTGGTGGATTCGGCCCTTTCCCTCATCATGATTCACATTTGTTGACCACACTTTCTGCGGTACAAATATTAGCAACATATGACAGTTTATCCGAGTTGAGAAAAGATAATAAATTTCAATTATGTGTACAGTTTATCGTAGAAAACCAATTACCTGATGGTAGTTTCCAAGGTGATAGATTTGGAGAAGTTGACACAAG
Source organism: Kazachstania sp. M6911 (assembly GCA_037040125.1). Taxonomy (NCBI): domain Eukaryota; kingdom Fungi; phylum Ascomycota; class Saccharomycetes; order Saccharomycetales; family Saccharomycetaceae; genus Kazachstania; species Kazachstania sp. M6911. The sequence continues at coordinate 21,726 of JAXQGP010000144.1, forward strand.
ATTCGTTTACACTGCCCTTAACGCATTATCAATTCTGGGGCAATTGACCCCAGAGGTTGTGGAACCAGCAGTTAACTATATTTTAAAATGTTATAATTTCGATGGTGGTTTTGGATTATGTCCTGGAGCTGAAAGTCATGCTGCACAAGCTTTCACATGTCTTGGTGCACTGAAAATAGCAAATCGACTAGATGCGTTAACACCAAGTCAAATAGAGGAGACAGGTTGGTGGTTATCAGAAAGACAATTACCTGATGGCGGGTTAAATGGTAGACCTAGTAAGCTTCCTGATGTTTGTTATAGTTGGTGGGTTTTATCCTCGTTGGCAATTATAGGGAAACTTAATTGGATTGATTATGAAGGTTTGAAGAAGTTTATACTACAGGCACAAGATAATGTCAAAGGTGGTATCAGTGATAGACCTGATAATGAAGTTGATGTTTACCATACAGTTTTTGGGCTTGCTGGGTTAAGTCTGATGGGGTTCTACGATTTAATTCCAATTGACCCAACATACTGTATGCCTACTTCTGTAACTGCTACCTTTAAGAAGTATCCTTACATTAGTAAATAATGAATGATGTTAATACGAAACATAGATGCATAAACTTTAGGCTATTTTGGTATAACGAAAGCACTTTCATGCGAAGAATCTTTATAAATAATGGACCAAAATTTCATTGAATGTACATACGCATTATAAACTTGAGTATATAACTATCGAAATTTCAATCATGCTAGGTTGAATTTGCAATCATCAGAAATAAATTTCTTCTTGAGTGGCTTTCTTCAATGAAGGTGTATACTCTAAGTATCTGGCACATCTTTTCGTTATAAATTTACCAGGGTTTAATGTCTTACAACCATTATATGTAACATCAAATCTCGGAGCTGTGGTGTCACAAATAATCAAGGTAGAGGGAATTGGATGCATCGTTAAAGAATGATCTAAATCCCAAACAATTGGACGAATAGTATTTAAAAATGGTGATAAATTACCTTGATCTAACAATGTTTTAACATATTTTCTAGATTGTTCGATATTTGTAGGTAACTGATGAGTATCCCTGATTAATTGATTAATAATAGTAGAATCGTTTATGGAAACATCTTCTAATTGCCTTTCTAACTCTTCAACATTTTGTTCTTTCTCTTCTTCAACCATTGGAAATATGACGCTATGTCTTTTAAATCTATCATCTAGATCATCTCTAATTGTAATAATTTCTTGTGACATATAGGCAATTCTTAATGGATTGGACCCCCAAATTACATGTTTGCAAATTCTATCAATCTTTTGAGCAAAATATTTTGGAATTGGTCTTTGAGGTAATAAATTAGCGCTACCTAAAGATGTTGTCGAACTCCAAGGATCGTTGACACCAGGAATGAAGACAAATGTACTCTCTTCAGTTAAATTTTTAAATTCCGACAATAATGTTGCTAAGGTATCAAAATTGTTTTTATATTGAGTAGTAGAACTAATCATTCTACTTGTCATGGAAGGGTATATTGGCACTGATGTGAAGGATCCGTAGAGTAAGATCATTGTTGGTGGCTCATTATCAAGTCTTATAAATAGCTTTTTTAAGGCGTCCATTGTAGCCATTTCATTTAGGAATATATCACCACCAAGAATTATACATCTCTGATGAGTCAGCTCTTGTTCTAAATAATGTAATCTAATCTTCAAATCGCGACTTAATCTTGATATATAATTTGGATTAGATAAGCCATTTAGTCCAAGCAAATCTATATTACCAATTGATTCTAATGTCGTTTCTCTTCTTTCACCAGGTGGCTGTGTCATTGATGTCACATGGAATTTATTACCTATAGTGAAATATATACCTTCCGCCAACACAACACAACCTGGAACGTAGTATAACCCTGTGGTCGGTATCGCCTGAGAAATGTCTATCTCAGTTATACCAGAGGGATCTTCAATAGTCCAATTACCCTTAACATTTTTCCTTAACAGACCCAAGATTAGGAAATTTTGACCATCTCTACCTAATAAATTTTTCACTGGAGTAATTGACATGGATGATCCTGTTGTTTCTGAGGGTTCATAACCAGGTGTAAGTTCTTTTTTAAGTGTCATCAATGAAGATAATGGATTATATGAGTCCGTATTTTGGAATGCTTCGTTACGCATAATTCTATCTTTTACTAAATAGTACCTTGTTGAAAATAATGTGGTATTAGCTCGTACATTAGGTAATCTTAAATTGAATTCATTAGATTTATTTTGTCTGTTGGAAGGTGTGAACATAAAATGCATCTTAATTGGATCATAAGAGAATTTCTGTAATTCTGTTGCGTTAATGAATTTGAAATAGTCCTTCCAATTCAACTCGTCATTAGAACCTGTTATTCCTGTCAATGAAGTTTCTTGATCATTTATAATATCATTATCTATTGGATCATAATCCATCGGGTAATCTTCTATAATATTATCTTCTGCTATATCTGGTATTTCCATAGAAGTGTTCGCCATCATAGAAGGGCCGTCATCATCATTATCATCATTATTTATATCACTATCTAAAGCTTCAGGAGGCTGCGGATTTCCACGTGGTGAATCTGGTTCTGTATTATTTGTTACGTTTTTCTGAATTGGGTTCTTTTCGTGTAAGAACTTATCTAGATTATTCTTACTATGCTGTCTGTTATGCTGTATACTTGATACGTTTTTCTGAGATAAAATTTTCTGTCTCTCTTGAATCTCAGTAATTACTTCTTTAACACCATGGCTATCGACAAATAAACCTCTTTCCTGTTGTTTCCAGACCGTGGCAAACATTTCTAAGAATTTTAGGGTCTCTGGATTTTTCTTCCAATCTATACTAAAATTTTGCCCAATGAATTGTGCCAACTCCTCCAAACCGTCAGATTTGATACTTAGACCATATTTCTTGGATAATGTACGATACGCCAGTGGTCTCAAATGTGCAGGCTGTATCTTAACTGGCAAGGACTGGCTTGAATTAAACATGGCAACTACTGGTATGTAAAGACGATGTCCAACTTTTCCAATGGCTTTATAACTGTATAGGTATACCACTCAATGATTGAAGTGCCCTTATTAATATCTCATCCTCTCTATATTTATCCAACTGAAAAACTTCTCGATGTAAAGAACCATAGTGGCAACTTTTGGCGTTTACGCGTCACACCCACTAACAGAGAAGAGACAACGAGACAAAGCTGAAAAAAATTGTTTGTTTGTTATTATTGTTCCTCGCTCCGTTGTGCTGAATGAAACAAGGAGGGAAGAAAGGAATAAATAAACAAAGTTTAAAATTGACAATTTGATCTGACTTTACAATTGTGATATATATTGTGGTTCCTTTACATGCATTGAAAAGTTGTAGGTTGTCACAGAAGATATTTTATCAGTTTATAAGTTGAGGAATAACTCAAAGATGGCTGTAACTAGAGGCAGCAGATCACAGAGCGCGAATACAAGTAGAATAAACCAAAGTGGTGCTTCAGGTGCTGACAATCGATCAATGGCAGAAGCAAATCCGGATGCAAGTATGGATGTTGGTAATAGTAATATCGAAATATCACAATCGGGGATACATCAATTGTCGCAGTTAGAGACAGAGAGAGGTAACGATACCTATATGACAGGGTCCGATAGAAACAGTAGCACACTTAATGAAAATAATTCAATGGGGAGAAAGAGAACAAGAACCCAACAAGATTCTTACGAGGATGATGAGGACGAAAATGTAAGTTACTACAATGATGCAGCAGACAGATCGTTTGATCAATCTGATTTGAGTCACAATTATCAATCCAAAAGAAGATATACAAGAAAACGTGGGAGACTACACTCATTATTTAATTCAATTAAATCATTTTTCTTCACTGCAGAGACACCAGATATTACAAATAGAAGAAAATTGAGAAAGAAACGTAAATATTACTCTAGAGACCCTAATACTAGACATTTACATTCACCAAAGAGTCTAAACCGTAAAACAAATAATAACTATAACAATACATTAAGGGAAACTGTTCTTGAAAGGGAAAGGATCAATAGAAATATGATTCAAAATGGTAACACTTTTTCTAATCAACGAGACTTACAAAGACAAAGACAGTTATCAGTGACTAATGATAATTTATCTAATAGAGTTACTCTGTTACAAAGACAATTAAGGGCCGCAAATGAGGATCTAAAATTTGCTAAGGAGAAAAATGTTCTATTTGAAAAATTATTAGATGATGCAAATATTGATAGATCGTACGTTAAGTCAAGGAGGGATATACGAAACTTAGAGAAGTATAATATCAAGCCACAAGATGAATTACCGCCTTCTCCAGAAAGGAAAGTTAATCCATTGGTGACATCAAGTCCAATCCATAGATTAAATAATAATGATCAAACAGACAATACCAAATTAAATCTAGCTCCACCAAAGATTAATTTCTATAGCAAATACCCAACTATCCCACAAACAGAATCATTGGCTATGGGAAATAATAGAACGTTACAACCAAATGAAGTATCGAATAACAAAGAAAGTAACCAACAAAATTAATGACCGCTTTGATAATTTTGTAATCGTTTCTGCTGTTTTTATTTCACACAAACATACATATAATTTTATACAAATTACATATACAGACAAACAATCACTTACCTAACTACAGAGCAAACAATACGTAATGGTTTAACATCCAATAACTTAATTGATCAAGGTTCTATTCATAGATTCCTAATGTACAACCCGTGCACCTCACCTGTAACCGGCGCATCATCTTCCTTTCGTAGTAACAAAACGAATTTTTGGAACTTCAATGAAAAACTGTAATGGTCATTCTCCATGAGGTGATACTGGATTAAAAGAAGAATGTTATGTTAAGTTTGATACATATCACTAGTCAAATTAGTTTTATTCGGTATAATTTTGTTCTACAAATTTGAGTATACACATTTTGTGACTTTAGGAAAAGTTCAGATAACTATTGAAGAAGGAAGAATCGTCTCAACATACCCCCTTTTCAAAGAATATTGTTATATCGATAAATATCTCCATTTCATAATCGAATTACACTATAGAATACAATGAGTACAGGTGACTTCCTTGCGAAGGGAATAGATTTAGTTCAAAAAGCGATAGATTTAGATAGTAATACAAAATATGAAGAAGCTTACACAGCATATTATAATGGTTTGGATTATCTTATGTTAGCATTGAAATATGAAAAGAATCCAAAATCTAAAGATCTAATTAGGGCTAAATTTAGTGAATATTTAAATCGAGCAGAACAATTGAAAGAACATCTTGAGAAAGAATCACAAAATAATGAATCAACAAATAAAAATGATCAAAATAAAGAAGGTACATCAGGTAAGAAAATATCTAATAATAATGATGAAGAAGCCGAGGACAGCAAGAAACTGCGAGGTGCATTATCTGGTGCGATCTTAAGTGAGAAACCGAATGTTAAGTGGGAAGATGTTGCGGGTTTAGAAGGTGCAAAGGAAGCATTAAAAGAAGCTGTTATTCTACCAGTGAAATTTCCTCATTTGTTTAAAGGTAATCGTAAACCAACATCGGGTATATTATTATATGGACCTCCGGGTACAGGTAAATCATATCTTGCTAAAGCTGTTGCAACAGAAGCTAATTCTACATTTTTCAGCGTAAGTTCAAGTGATTTGGTATCCAAATGGATGGGTGAATCTGAAAAATTAGTAAAACAATTATTTGCAATGGCAAGAGAAAATAAACCTTCTATTATTTTCATTGATGAAGTTGATGCACTAACTGGTCAAAGAGGTGAAGGTGAAAGTGAAGCAAGTCGGAGAATCAAAACAGAATTGTTAGTTCAAATGAATGGTGTTGGTAATGACTCACAAGGTGTCCTTGTATTAGGTGCTACAAATATTCCATGGCAATTAGATAGTGCCATTAGAAGAAGATTCGAAAAGAGAATATATATACCATTACCAGATGTTGCTGCAAGAACTAAAATGTTTGAGATTAATGTTGGTGATACTCCTTGTGCATTAAGTAAAGAAGATTATAGATCTTTGGGTCAAATGACTGATGGTTATTCGGGTAGTGATATTGCAGTTGCAGTTAAGGACGCTTTGATGCAGCCTATTAGAAAGATTCAGATGGCTACGCATTTCAAAGATGTTTCTGAGGATTCAGATGTAAAGCTTTATACGCCATGTTCACCAGGTGATCCAGATGCCAAAGAGATGAGTTGGGTTGATATAGAAGCTGATGAATTAAAAGAACCTGAATTAACGATTAAAGATTTCTTAAAGGCTATTAAGACTACAAGACCAACAGTCAATGATGAAGATTTACGCAAACAAGAGGAATTCACTAGAGATTTCGGTCAAGAAGGTAATTGAAGACTTTACGATAATGTATAATAGCATGTGTAAGCTAATAGTCATGGGTATACTAAATCCCTGCCTGTATTATTATAATAATAATTAATTAATACTTGTACAAAAGAAACGATAATATGAAGAATGAAAATGCATACATAGATTTCTATACATACAAAGTATATAAAATCAAATCAACTTAAAACTAATTGAAATTATCAAATTTAACGATTACTTATAAATACTAGTATTATTTTCATTATCTGTAACTTTCGCACTTTCGATCTTAACCTTAACAATAACAGTTTTTTCACTATCGATAAATACTTTAGCATCCGGATTAGTCTTTAATAAGATATCCTTGTAGTAATTAGATTCTTGAGAAGCAGGTTCGATTGGAATAGCATGACCTCTGATAGTAGCACTCATTTCATTTAATTCAGCTTGATTTAATTGTTGTAATAAATTCAGTAATTTACTTGGATGTTGTGGAGCAGAACTAATTGGGGCAGGTGTAACAGACCCTTCTTGCATTGGAGTGCCTGAACGTGACAAATTATTCTTCTTAACAGAAAGATTGTTAGCAGTAACCCAATCATGGAACAACATGGAAACTGTTGGATTACTTAGAATATTAATATATTTTTCAGTATTGTTAAATGTAGCAAAGATAATATAACAATCTTTTTCCCCATTATCATTTTTGAAAGTCTTGTCAGCCGGAATATAGGTATAATTCATTAACGAAACAGAAGGAATACAATCAGTTGATGCTGTAGCTAAATGAACATACTTCGATGTTTTTATTAGTTCAATTAAGTGGTGTGGGAATTTTTCAGTGCAGGACATTTTAATATTATATTGGTTTATTATATCGATCTATTATATTGTAACTCAATCTATTACAAAGTTTATACTTTTGTCAAACTAACTTTTATAAACAAGTAACAAAAACAGATATCTTCAACGACATAATTTCCTCATCATTTAATAGCTCCCCATTGCCTCCTTAAGTCAATCCCAGTTTAATTGTTCCGTTTAGTAATGATTTGTAAACCCGTCCGACGGATGTTCTTTACAGAAGGGTGAACACGGAACGGATGTCTTACAAAGTTCCGTTCGTCGTATCATCCGGTTGTCATGGTTCCCGCAATAACAGTGTTATTTATACCAATTGAAAACAGATGATAAGTACAGAAAATCAGGTTAATATTACATATATTTATGATTATCAGTTACTTGTGTATTTAGATATACATACTTTATAAAGTTTGCAGCTAAAGTTCAATTCGTGAATGTTTCATATCTTACTTGGAAGCTTTCTCTTTGGACCCTTTGCACGTCCTCTAGTTACATGAACTAAAGGTGTTGAAGATCCCGATGTATTATTTGAAGAAACTGTGGTTTGTGAACGCCTTATAGGGGTAGGGATGCCAGCTGAGTTTGAACCGCTGAATGTTTTACGCTGACGCAAAGCAATCATAGACTCTAGTCTATCATTGATTGTTTCTGTAGGTAGATCAGTAGCACTAGAAATCTCAACACTAGTATTGGATTGAACGGAGCTTCTTTGTATTTTCAGTTGGTTGGCCCTTTTTAATGCTTCTGGTAATGATCCCTTTCTGGCAGGTACTGCAGGTTTGACTTTGGATTTCGCTAAATTTTGAATCTTTAAAAGTGCTTCTGGCTGAGGTTCTGAAGTTTTCCCATTAAATATGCCTTTGTTCTCTTGTAGATTTACATTAGTCTTTTTCAAATTTTGCCCATTAATTAAAGCTTCTGGAATCGTTGGTTTTCTTTTGGGTACTACAGGTGCTTGTTTTTTATCACCATTTCTGCCATTTACCGATCTTAATTTTGGCATATCAATTTTAGTATCTTTTTGTAATTGATCTTTCTTATTATCACTGGATTGTGTGGTAGTTACTGGTTTCAGAGCCCCAAAGTTAATCAATTTACTTTTGGGAGGAACCGCTGGTGATTTGTTAACTGAATCTTCTTGTTTCTCAGCTTTTGTAATCCTAAATAATCTCAATTGTGCTGGTATCTCAGTAGAGTTTTCATTACTTAATTTTGTAGGTTTAACAGGTAGCTTAGGTTTCCCTTTTACAAGGGGAGGGGTATTTAATTTCTTTTCGATATCTAATTTTGAATTCAATGCAGAATCTATAAAACTTTCAGATCTTGGTATATTTAAAATTTTTGGTTTTACTGGTGAAGATATCTTACTGTTATTTGGTGATGCTTGAGGAGTTGGAGATTTCAATTGAACAGAATCTAAATAGTCCATCCCATGTAGTGCAGCTTTCTTTTTTGGTGTCTCTGGTGCTGAACTATGTATCTCTGTTAATTTATTTTTATCTAAAGATGTCAAAAATGAAACCGGTTCATTTTGTTTTCTTGATGTAGGTGGAGGAGGAGCTGTACGATTTGTAGAAGAATCCAGCTCCGTAGACTTGTTATCCAACAAATTGTCCTTTGGTACCGTATCTTCTCTAGGTGGAATTTGTTTCTCATTCGATGGTAATTTATCTTCTTCGGTCTCTTCATCGCTAATTAAATCTATCATTGTAATTGGTTCAGGTGCTAGATTTGTTAATAAAATTGGGGTATTTCCTGATTTCGCGTCTTCCACAGCATTATATTTTGTAGATCTATTTATGTTTGGAATATCTTTCTTTGCTTTAACATCTCTAGCAGATACAATTGTCTTCTTTAATTGTTCCAATGATGTTCTGTTTTGAAATCTGGTTGGTAATGCAGGTTTATCAGATTCATCTTCTGATTCTAAGTCAACGGAAGTACTAGAATCCATAAGAATTGCTGCTTCTGTAGGTCTAGTTGGCAATTTTGGTGGTGAAGATTCTTCTTCACGATATACATTCACTTTATTAAATCTTCTTGTAAACATTGTATCCCCATCGTCTTCTTCTAACGAATTCCTTTGTTGGGTTCTTCTTGGCGGTAATGATGGAGAATTCATATCAATATCCAAGTTGTATTTTATTTTTACATTTGCAGATCTTGGTTTCCCTCTTGATGGCATTGTTTGTTTTCTTGGTGAGATTTCGTGTTCTGCAACTTCTAGTGAGTCATCAACTTTTCCCTCTACACCCTTAGATGGTTGAGTTATTTTAGATTCCTGTGGTGGAGTTTCCAAGTTATTACCTTTTTTTAATCTCTGTAATAGAAGATAATCCTCTTTAGAAACTGAAAAAGTTGCATTATCTTTCATGGCTTCGCTGTTACGACTTTCGTTTCGAGAATTGACATATATGGGTTCATTGGCATCTCTTTCCAAATCTAATTCCTCCAAGGAATATTTTTTTTTTTTTGGAGAGAAAGTCTTCTCATAATTATAAGCAGATTTATAACTTAAGTCATTTTCATTGTATTCTGTTCCATCGATAACCATCTCTTCGTTAAACTCAATCATATCGCTATCTTGTAAAATTCTTCTTGCTTCATTTAAATCCTTTTCATTAAATTGATTCAATTGATTGGAAACTACAGATTTCGGTTTAGGTTTCACAGGGGGTGGACCATTGTTCTTATTTAATTTTCTTTCATTATCTATTTTATGCGTTCTACGTAGAAAATCATCTAATTCTGGATCATTATTCATTCTAGTTCTACTCATATCGAACTATATTGATTTGGTACCATTTAATTGTTAGTCAGTGTATATAAATTCAGAATCCAGCTAGTATGGTGATTCCTTTTGTGAAACTTTCTCTGCTGAACTATTTATATGTAGATCGGAAACAAAAGTTATTATCCTTATTTTGTTTACATACAGCGACAGATATGTTCACAGCGAAAAAGTGAAAATTTCATTGAAAATTTCAGTTATCCTTACGTAGTCTTACATGAGGATGGGTAACTCAAATTATGATGATGTTATATTTAAAAAGTGGCTGATCTGGTCAGCATGTCAATCAAAATACTGAAAATTCATTATTTTCGATATTTTTTGTATCTTGATCACCCATATTGATAATTTAGTAACATTGAATTTTAATGATGTTTTTCTCTTAAATGTATATGTGTATATAGTATAGTATAAATGATATTTTACGGTAAATTTATATCCGTTATTAATTTAATGTCACCTCAAGGGTAAATTATGACATCTTCAACAATATAATATTGCCATAATAACAAATTCGCAGTAGTTCGTGAAGTGTTGTAAAGAAAAATCTTCACCTTAGTTCAATAGAAGGTTGTTTTGAGATCAAATATGCTTGGAAACCACAGAATATGAAGAAACCTAGATATACTAATGCAGCCATGTATACAGTATGTGCGACAGCTGGACCGTCAACTGGATCGTTAATTGAACCAACGAAGGATTCGTGGTTCGTATTGAATAAATGTGCTATCACGGATAAGATAACAACACCAAATGCAGATAATACGGTACAAAACCAAGCTTTACCACCCTGTTACAACATAAATTCGATTTTTTTTTCAATTTCCAAATACATGGCAGCATTGCGAGGATGCAATTACAATATGGGGAAGAGGTTGAAAAGTAAATCATAATGTTTGTTAGTAAATCATAGTAAAATGAGGGATAAGATATCGTGATGCAGTTGAAATAGTAGAGTGAGGGGCATAACGAATTTACAATTCATATATCAATATTAACATACGGAAACAACAGGTCTCATTCTTATTCTTATTATTTTTTTCTTTTGGGCTTATTTGGCAACGGTCTAATGCTCTTTTCACTTCTTGTAATGATCAAACTACAATAAAATATTAAGTGTTACCTAACCAATGATAAATAACAGTCACAAATACGCAAATGCAACAGCCATTAATAGAAGATGATTTTAATATATTGTCTTCAATAAAAGTTCAATTTTCTTGCAGCACGCAATTAATGCGGACGCTTCGTTAAACAAAAATTGTTTCCGAAATGGCTGCAACAAGACGGAATTTTTGGATAGCAACTGTTAAAAAGAGGCAAAACCTAGGTTGGTTCAAAGACAATATATAAGATAAGTTTAGCTGTCTCTATAATCAACCTGTAAATTAATCAAGACATCGTTTAAATTGATAGATAAGATATCAGAAGCTGCCTATTTACATAGTAGAAAACGAATAATTACAAGATGAACTCACATTAAAGAAAGCACACAGCATATGCGGAAGCTATTAAGAGTAATAGGACGAAGAAACAGACACACATAATGAATTTTCAGGAAAACAAAAGGGTATACAACCATAATTATTAATTTCAATATAATCTTCTAGGCCTTTAATGACTACTATTTTCAAAAGAGGAGTGTTGATGGTGAATTGATCCGGGCGCAAAACTTGAAAAAGGTACATGTTACGTCTAACGTTATATCATTGGATTTATAATGGATTAATTCGTTTTTGCATATATTTTCCTGGAATTTATTATTGTTATAATAGTTTTACGTGGAATTACCATATTAGTTTATACTGCGTGTATCAGGGATGAATATTTTTTAAGGTAATATATAGGTTATAGTTCTACCTTAAGCAGAGTGACGTTTCATGCTATGATACAGTACTAAGAATCTTAGTAAGAAGAGAGCTGCAATCTAACTCATTTACTCTAGCGAATATCGTATCATATGGTAACAGTCGGTTAGTATACATATGGAAGAGTCGTCCTAACCTCCGAATTGACCCTTAAATTATCTGTAGTAAGCTGTTAAACACAGAATATTCTAATAATAACGAAATTCGCAATACTATTGTCAAAATTCTATACTGAACTTTCCCTCTTTAAAATTACATGAACTTCGTAAGAAAGGTAAAAATGAATTAAAATTAAATGAAAAAAGAAATTACGTCAGCAAAGTATGTCATGTAAACAGAAAACGACGAAGGAGAGAAAAGGTTTGAAGAAAAAAATTGATGGAAAAGTAAAAGGCTGCAATATCTGTAGATCTCATACATGCAAAGATTTATGGTAACTTCTATGTGATGTAGTTATAAAATAGGGTAAATTATATCTATATTAACGATATATCTCCAATGCACAACGGTTTTAGTAGGAGCTTTAATCCCTTTTCTATATTCCATCTTATTTTACCCACCCTTTTTCCAGATGAAATATATTTTCTTATTTTCTCTCTTCAATACAAGACTGATTCATATGGGTAAATTTTCGGTCTTGTAATTTTAATTATTATATAAAGAGAGAGATTTTCGTTTCTCTTAACTTACTTGTAATATAATGTTAATTTATTCTTTTCTGGATTTATTTCCATCCGATTCAGAGAAACCATAGTTGAGTATTTCACTTAATTGGGTCAGAAGATATTTCGCTTTTCTTTTATTATTCGCTAGTTTAGTTTTACTTCAGTTTCGAGCTTTAACTTTCACCACCTAATGGCTGATAATAGAGATATTCATGGTCATGCATCATCTGATGGTAACCCTCCGAATACCGGAAGAGAAGGAGGTGATACCACTAATGCTCACCAAAATACTGTAGTACCACCCACGTCTCCTCCTGCTGCTACTAATTCAACACCTGCTTCTCCTACTAATGCAGCTTCAAATATTGTTTCTTCAAACGTTGGAGTTAATCGTACTACAACAGGTATACCTCAAAATCATGACATGACTGCGGGAGAAACTCGTCGTGAGGGCTCGTCACCAATTGATTCCTTCACCGAAGAGGTTTCAAACGCTTTTTCATTGACAGATGAGGATAGAGCTAGTTCATCGGGTACATCTACCACTGTTTCGAATTCATCAGAAGATGATATTGATGCTTTGATCGACGAATTACAATCTGACCACGATATTGGAAGCGATTCAGAATTTGAAGAAGATCATGCGACTGCTGGTCCAAGAATTGTTCCTGAAGAAATGCTACAAACAGACCAGGAGTATGGTTTAACCATGAATGATGTTGTTCAAAGAAGAAAAAAATTTGGTCCAAATCAGATGACTGAAGAAAACGAGTCTCTGATTGTTAAGTTTGTAATGTTTTTTGTTGGTCCTATTCAATTTGTTATGGAAGCTGCGGCTATTTTAGCTGCAGGTCTTTCTGATTGGGTCGATTTTGGGGTTATCTGTGGTTTGTTGATGTTAAATGCAGCTGTTGGTTTCATTCAGGAATTTCAAGCTGGTTCAATTGTTGCTGAATTAAAGAAAACTTTAGCCAATACAGCTATAGTTTTAAGAGAAGGTGAACTGATGGAAATTCCTTCCAATGAGATTGTTCCAGGTGATATTTTACATCTGGACGATGGCACGATTGTACCTGCAGATGGTCGTATTACAACAGAAGGTTGTTACCTACAAATTGATCAATCTGCTATTACTGGTGAGTCATTAGCTGCTGATAAACATTATGGTGATCAGGTTTTCTCTTCATCAACTGTCAAACGGGGCGAGGCCTTTGTAGTTGTTACATCCATAGGTGATAATACCTTTGTTGGCAGAGCAGCAGCTTTGGTTAATAAGGCCTCCAGCGATAGAGGACATTTCACAGAGGTTTTAAACGGTATTGGTATCATTCTTTTAATATTGGTTATAGTAACACTATTAGTTATTTGGACAGCATCTTTTTACAGAACTAAACCTATTGTTGCAATATTGAGATACACATTAGGTATCACCATTATTGGTGTTCCGGTGGGTTTACCTGCGGTAGTCACTACAACAATGGCTGTAGGTGCCGCATATTTAGCCAAGAAACAAGCTATTGTCCAAAAATTATCTGCAATTGAATCATTGGCTGGTGTAGAAATATTATGTTCAGATAAAACTGGGACTTTAACTAAAAATAAATTATCGTTACATCATCCATATACCCTTGAAGGTGTATCTGCCGATGACTTAATGTTGACAGCTTGTTTAGCCTCTTCCAGAAAAATCAAAGGTTTAGATGCAATTGATAAGGCTTTCCTTAAGGCGCTGGTGCAGTTTCCAACTGCAAAGAATACGTTAACCAAATTTAAAGTATTAGAGTTTCATCCGTTTGATCCTGTTGCAAAGAGAGTCACAGCTGTAGTCCAATCACCTGCTGGTGAAAAGATTGTATGCATGAAAGGTGCTCCTCTGTTTGTGCTAAAGGCTGTTGAAGAAGAGCATAGTATACCCGAGGAAATAATGGAAGATTATCAAACTAAGGTTGCTGAACTTGCATCTAGGGGTTTTCGTACGCTTGGTGTTGCTAGAAAGAGGCAGGGACAAAATTGGGAAGTCTTGGGTGTTATGCCATGTATGGATCCTCCAAGAGATGATACTGCTCACACAATCACGGAAGCTAGAAGATTAGGTCTAAGAATCAAAATGTTAACAGGTGACGCTGTTGGAATTGCCAAAGAAACATGTAGACAACTAGGTTTAGGTGAAAATATATATAATGCTGAAAGATTGGGTCTAGGCGAAAGTGATAGTGGTGTTGGTATGACGGGTTCTGAACTTGCTGATTTTGTTGAAAATGCTGATGGTTTTGCCGAAGTTTTCCCTCAACATAAATATAAAGTTGTTGACATTCTCCAAAAGAGAGGTTACTTGGTTGCAATGACAGGTGATGGGGTTAATGATGCACCTTCTTTGAAGAAAGCTGATACAGGAATTGCTGTTGAAGGTGCTACTGATGCAGCAAGATCTGCAGCGGATATTGTCTTTTTAGCTCCAGGTTTGTCTGCCATCATTGACGCATTAAAGACCTCTAGGCAAATTTTCCATAGAATGTACGCCTATGTTGTATATCGTATTGCTCTTTCATTACATTTGGAAATATTTTTCGGTCTATGGATTGCAATTTTGGATAATACGTTAAGTATCGAATTAATTGTTTTCATTGCTATTTTTGCTGATGTTGCTACCCTAGCAATTGCCTATGACAGGGCACAATATGCTATGTCCCCAGTTAAATGGAATCTGCCAAGGTTATGGGGTATGTCTATTATTTTGGGTATAATTCTAGCAATAGGTAGTTGGATTTGTGTTACAACAATGTTCTTACCAAAAGGTGGTATTATTCAAAACTTCGGTTCAATTGATGGTGTCATGTTTCTTGAAATATCTCTGACTGAAAATTGGCTAATTTTCATTACTAGAGCTGTTGGTCCTTTCTGGTCGTCGGTTCCATCATGGCAATTGACTGGTGCAGTGTTCGCCGTCGATATCATTGCAACCATGTTCTGTTTATTTGGTTGGTGGTCTCAAAATTGGAACGATATTGTGACTGTCGTTAAGGTTTGGATATGGTCATTCGGTGTATTCTGTGTTCTCGGTGGAGTATATTTCCTAATGTCTCAATCAGAAGTATTTAATAGAATAATGAATGGTAAGAGTATACGTCGGGAAAAACCATCTGGTAGAATCCTAGAAGATTTCACTACAGCAATGAGAAGAATATCGACGGAGCATGAAAAGATTGAATAAGTTCCATAATATATATATATTACCAAAGGTGGTATTATTTTATTGATATATGTAAATGTACAATCTTACATAATTTCTAAACTAATTTATTTTTTATTTTCACTAGTCTACTTCTTTTCAAGTTGTTAAATTTGATATGATGGTGACAGATACCTCACAATGACATTCACACCGCGGAATATTTATTCAAATGGACGTTAAATTTTGACTTTCATAAATTGATTTTTTACCAAATTCAATGTACTGAATACCCTTTATATATTTGTCAATAATAATCGATATGTGTTTTTTGTTAATATTCATTGCAACTATTGTAATGTAAAAACCTCAATACTGTTGGTTCTTTAATATCAGTTAAACCGAACATTGTTATATTTGGTTTCTTGAAATGCAGACATAAATTTCAACTTTCTTTTCACAGCTACAACTGGATTAATATTATCAGTGCATCGAAATATATTCCTTAATTAATTGTAGTAACATCGTTGGTCAAATTTTCATATTAATTCTTAAAGAGTAAATATAAATTTAAATTTAGTGGAGATATTGCATGCTTATTTTAAAAATATTATGTAAAAAAACTCTTTAAGAAACAATTATAGTTGGTAGCACACCTTCAATAATTAATTTATGAATTATGGAATTAAATTAAACAAAGTTAAAGTTGATGGTACTTTTTATAACACAAAAATACAAAGCCATAATATGAATGTCAACCATTTATAAACAAGAGAGGAAAAACATGTTAAGTACCATTCTTTTCATATTTCATTGTGAATGTTAATAAACTAACATTGCACTGTTTAACCTATTGATATATATATATAATGCAATAGGTTTCTCTCATTACACAGATGGTTCAAAATATTTTTCCATAAAATTTCCAGTATATACTACATAATCAAATATTTTGATATTAAATATCGTTCCAATAGATATGGAAGATTTCCTATGATCAATGCATATATCTAAATTAATCAACATTACCAAGGAAAATTAATGTTGAAGTCTCAAGAACTAATTGTCTTAGAAATAGTAACCACAACTATAAAATACCTTTCATGAGAGTAAAATTCAGAGGCATATAAATAAATTTGTTAATCTTTTTGCATAATAGTGATAATATTGACACCTAATGCTTAAGTAAATATGGTGTGATTCATATCAATCTAACTCAGTGATAATCAATATACCACTATACTGATATTATATTGTCGGAATTTGCTAGATAAATGATTTACATGAAAAATATAAAATATGATAAGAATAAAAAGATAAAGATTAATAAATTTGATAATGTTCGATATTTAACGATCTAAAAGAAGAAAAGAAAGAATTTAGAATCTTGCATAATTTGTACAATACTAATATCGGAGATTTATAGTCACGATTAAATCTAATATTATATAATGTCAGAAAATAGCAACTCTCGTATAGGAAGAGACAACTGTCGTTTAAGAAAATGACACCTGTCAACTTTCTTTGGAAAAAGATGTAAATCCTTGTTAATTATGTTCAAGTGAAAACAGTGTATATAAGA
>JAXQGP010000145.1:0-38900 GCA_037040125.1 Kazachstania sp. M6911
TCGCACCGCCAAAGTTTCCTGTTTCTACGCTGAACGAGGGCGTTCAGATTGGCTTGTGCCAGTCGCGATTCGAACACTTGTCTCGATAGATATGCCGATGATGACTCTTCTATATTCCAATGTAATGTGGATGAACTTTGATTAATGTACAGAATTGTATATTCTTATCTGAATACGATGATATATATATATTTATATATGTTTAATATCTGAGAGTTTATTTTGGTTAAAAACTAGGGGATGCATACAAGGGGAAGAATTTTTGTTTTTTTGTGAGATAGAGAATGTTGTAATTTCGATCTAATGTTTTGGTCTCTTTGCAGATGGTTCAATGTCATCTGCAGTGACAAAACTTTCATCGTCGTTATCGATTTCGTCATCACCACTATCGACTTCAGCAGTTTGATCGAATTTGGATTTTAGACCCTTCATCTTTCTAGTTTGCATGTTTTGTAAATCTTGTTTACCCATGTGAATTCTACCGAACTTATCACCCATAGAATCTAATTCAACGTTCTTCTTAAGTTTGATATCTAATTGTTTTGGTCTCTTCATTGCCTCCTTCACCATATCTGGAGTTGGAGTTTGAATTCTACCAATCTTAAAATCTAAACGTGGACCAGTTTCACTTAATTCTACTCTTGGTAATTTCTTACCACCTTGTTCACTCTTATACGTCTTTAATTTATAAACTCTGAATAAAACATTTGGTAAAGGTTCACCATCTTGATAATCACCTGCAATGGTCAATGAGATAATATGTTGTAAACCAGAGACATCTTGTAAAGTAGTGACTTCACCTCTAAAGAAATCCATGAATAACGATTTAATATGCATAAAGACAGGATCAGTATCAAATGCACTACCTTGGAATATCATCATTGGTTTCAACCCTACTGTAAATGTTTCCTTCTTGAAATCTGATAATAATTTATAATTTTCAGCAATTTGTAATTCGATCATATCATATATTTTATAACCGAAAGTACGAATAAAAGTTAAATTATTCTTACGTTTCTTAGAGTTTGAACTTAATACCATTAATGAACTATCATTTTTTTCACTTAAAAATTCTAATCCAGAAGCATCTTCAAATGGTCTGATATCATTCTTCTTATTGAATCTCTTCATCTGTGGTTTCTTTAATGCACTCAAATCAACCATCACATCATGTAATAATTTGTTAGAGGTTTGACCTGGAATAAATAATGCTTGTTTAACATTTTCAACAAGCTTAGCTTCTTTCTTCTCTAAGGCTCTCTTAGCTCTAGCATTCTTTGGCTTTACAGTTCTAATCATCTTACCTAGCTCTACACTGTTTCCTTCCTTGGACTGATACTTGATCAAACCAAATAACAAACACACCAGTGTCTTCCAATTACTAAGTCTCTCTTATATCCATCCATATGTTCTACCCCATCAGAGATGAGATGAGATGAGATGAGCTGAGAAGCGAACAGAAAGCAAAAAAAATTTTCAGACCGTGCATCACTACGGACGAAAATCAAGCCCTATATTGTACGTCTCACGCATCGAAGCCCTAATTTTATTGCAAGCTCGGACCACAAAGCGGTTTGTTTACATAACAAAGGAACTGATCAACAAACCGGTGACAATGAGGATGGTGAGTACTCGAGCCATTGCTGGGAAAGTAAATTGCTAGATAGTAGGTATGTTTATAAACATTGATGTATTTCGTGTAACTGTTTTTTTCCGTATAGATGAATTCAAGAAAGACGGTAATCACAATTGGCAGGACTCAGAATAGGGAAAATGGGAAGAATGAAAGGAAATGGTCCCAGCGGCAATGGGAAGACTACTCAAAATAATACCAAATTGTATCAATTACAATTTCAGGAGTTACAGGACATTCTGGACCAAGAGTCTGAGAAACTAATACATTTGAAAAACTCATATAGCCAACAAAATGTCGCCATGGCAAAGGAAAATTCTTTATTAAAGATTAAATTAAATGAGATGGAAAGTAAAGTAAGTGGTTTGATACAGGAAAATGTATCAGTTAGATCCCATATAACGTTGACACAATCACAGTATAAACAACAGCTGCATAATAAATTACAAGAAATGGAAAATCAACTAATAGAAAGATTTCAATCAATATTAGACATGTTTCAACAAGTACGTGCACGAGAAAACTTACCCATCGAAACACGTCAGCATAACGACAGATTGAGCTCAAATAGGTTAATTGATTTACCCTCTTCTTTACCCACATCTAAGGATTCTCTCATTATTTCAAAGGAAGCGGCTCCTGTTGCAACTAATGCATGTATCCAAGAAACTTCATCATCACCTTCTATGAATTCTACTTCCTCTAGAAAGAGAAGAAAAAGTTCGAGGAGGCAATCAATGTTTGTCCCGAGTGATTTTGAGTTCCCGGTCGATAATGATGATCTAGATAATCAAAAATTAGAACAGCAGCCCTTACATGCACATATACAGGATTCAGATGATTTTGCAATTGATAGAGACTCCACAAAGGATGATAATGAGTGTGATTTTACAAACTCTATTATAGATTACTCAATTCCTGAAGAAAATGATACTAGACCACATCCAATAGCACCTTCACTAAAGAAAGGATCTTTAACGGTTGTTAAGAACAAGTCACCAATGAATAACGGTATATCATCGTCGTCTTCTGTACCTTCTGATTCTATCTCTACAACAAAATTAAATATATTCAGAGATGATAACAATGATAATCAGAAAATGGAGGAACATGGTCAAACTATAAAGGAAAATAGCATTGCAAAACATTCCATTAAACCCCCAAGGATTAAGAACAAAAAGAGAAAAATCGTTGATGAAATTATGCCTGTAACCAATTATCCAGAAATTAACCCATCAACAAGAAGAACAAGAGGAAAAACAGTGAATTACACTTTACCATCATTACGTTCAAAGATGAGGAGACCTACAGAAAAACTTGTGGACGCTACAACAACAATCAATATTAAGGATTTACAGGTAAATAATAGAAGAAGGAGAGCAAGAGAAAGAAGAACTGCAGTACCGTCAGGCCATATCAATCCATTGATTGATAATGATGAGATAGAAGATGAACCAATATCAAAAGTTGCTCCTGAAAAATCACAGGAATTTTCTCAGTCATCATCATCCTCTATAATTAAAGATGTCGTTGATATTAAAAAAAGAAGATTGGCACCTACAAAAAGTTCATCTCCATTAGTAGAGAAAGATGTTAATAGAAAGAGACCCACTTCTCAAAAGAAAAAATTGTTCAGAAGGGCAATTGTCAATGATCTCAATGACGATCTCAATGATTCAGGTGTAAATTCATCTACAAGGGCAAGTAAATCAGTTAGTTTTAGACTAAATGACGAGGACTTATCCATCTTTGATTTAATTCCTGCAAAAGTAAACACAACTCCCAAAACTTACAAAAATAATCATACATCAAATAATAATAATCTTTTAGGTAAGAGAAGATGAAATGTAATAGAATGTTCGATTTTGATAAATAAATAAATAACTATATTCTATTTTGTCAATAATTATATAATTTTTTTGATTCCATTTTAGATAAAATGGAAACTAAAAAATAGTACCATTAAGTTTTTGCGTTGCTATTTATTCATTGTATAATTTTTCCAAGACAGATTGTTCTATTCATATTGTTTCTCAATATCACGTCATTGTGGCGTTCTTTCAAGATCAAGGGCTTATTGATATCCATTTCTAATCTGATCACATTGCTATTCTTATCAATGATTTTGTTCACCTTGACATCCCGTTCCGAAATCCATGAATACAATTTGAATTTATTTCCTTCTGAGATACTAGTATCGTACACATCAAATAATTGAACATCTAAAATGATATGTTTTTGATTTGTTATTGTTAAATCAGAATCCTTATCGGAAGTTATTATGTCGATGGTTTCAGTTTCTGAAATTAAGTTTTTGTTTTCATTTATAACGTTGTATTCTAGGGATACTCGATCATAAGTTAACCCAATAGCGACCTCCTTACCGTTCTTTGTAATATCCTGAACAGTAGCCGTAGCTCCCTGTGGTAACATTTTAATGGTATCATCTCTCTGAATGTTACCGCAACGAACCAACCCAGTACATCGCGAGTTAGTAATCCCTGAATTTGTCACTGATATCATCAATGGATCATTATTGATATCTTTCTTTGAATTTCTAATTTTTGCACTTTCATCTTGAATCAATTCAAATATACTTTTCATCTGTATATTCCATGGACACATTTGTTGATACACAGATTTAAATAACCCATCTTCCTTTGAATTTATTATACTACAACATGGAACCCAATCTATTTGGTTATTTTCAAATCCAATGTTATTTAAGAATGGTAATAATTCTCTCTTGATATCCTGGAATCTTTCTTCATTCCAATCAATAGTATCTAATTTATTCATTGCAATAATTAGTTTCTTTACCTTCAAGGATGATGAAAGAATACAATGTTCAATTATCTGACCATTTAAATTGAACCCATTCTCAAATCCGTCAATTCCACAGTCTATTACAAGAACTACGATATCGCATGCACCAATTGTGTGTATTAAATCGGAAGTGATAGCTTTCTTAGTTCCCGGAACATCTGTAACATTATAGCGATATTCACCATATTGTAAAGTCTCGGTCCTTAAGGACTTTTCTGATAATTTTGATAATTTCTGGTCATAATCCAATAACCAAGACCAAAATAAGTTTGTATCCTCTTTATATATTGATCTCTCAAGCTTAATTTTTAATGCGTTGACATCTTGAATTTTGAAATGGCCTAAATCATATAATAATTTACCAATAAAGGTAGATTTTCCACTGTTCTCATGTCCTAGAGCTACTATTGATATAGTAGGTTGTATCTTATTCTTCGACATATATATTTGAGGATTGATTCTTTCTTGCTTCGATTCACTTGTCTTCTCTGTATCCACTTTTCTCCTTAATCTCTTTGGGGGTTTAATCGATAAGTTAGCTACCTTCTTAGTAACATCATTGAATGCACCAGTTTGAGCTTCCAGAACTTCGTCATCGGGACTCAATTTATGGAAATTTTCGGTTATTCTTTGTCTTTTGTTGGATGGAGAAAATACAGCATTTAATTCCGCAAGTACTCTTTTATCCTTAATTTGGTGTTTTCCCGCTGTAGATTTATCCCCATGGTTTAGAACATTACTATAGTATGTATTCTTAGCGAACGAAGAATGATCTATTCTGGTAACGTTCTGGAAGTCTATCAATGATTGTCTTAGATCTTTCAATTTATCCGATTCTTTGGAAATTAGCCCACTAGTATCCCTCGGTACTTCTAATTCAGAGACTATATTTTTCTTAGATATCTCAGCATTGCATTCACTTTCTTTATTTTCTTTCTTTGATTGTAAGTCGTGTAATCGTGAACTCAAAGAATTTAATTTTGGTGTCTGATTACTAGAAGAGGTGCTTGAACCTTTGGAATGCTTCAAAATACCAGATAATGATAATTTTGGATCTTCGTTATTCTTTACATTCTTTGCATTTTTCAATCTATCTAACAGTGACACACTCTTGGTGTTGTTTTCATTATTTGGTATGGTGTTGACATCAGAAGCATTTTGTTTTGTCAGTAGCCTCTGTTTTGCCAATTGTTCTAATTTCGACATATTGAATTGAACTCATAAACTTGGTTTAGTTTAATTCTTGGTTTCTTTTAAAAGTTTGTAGCTGTTGTGTGTTTAATGTATAGAAAAGGTTCTTAAAAATGCGCTTGTGGGCGTCTCGCTAAGTAATTTCGGGACAATATCTTTAAGCAACTGAGAAACTCTATCAATGACAACTTATACAAAATCAGAACTATAAATATAAGGGGTTTATAAGGGTTGAATAATAAATTTAGGCATCAAAATACAAGCAAAAGGTTATAAGATGAGTGACTATTCTAGTGCGAAGTTTTTAAGCAAACAAATGAAGGCCAGAGGCCTTCAGAAACTAAAATTGTATTGCCAGGTGTGCCAAAAACAATGCAGAGATGACAATGGGTTTCGATCACATATTAAGTCCCCATCCCATTTAAGAAGAATCTCAGAAGTTACTACAGAAGATATTAATAAATATTCTGCACAATTTGAATCTGATTTTTTGATTCATCTAAGAGTGAATCATGGTGAGAAACCAATTGGTGCCAATAAAGTCTATAATGAGTTCATCCAGGACAAGAACCATATTCATATGAATGCCACTGAGTTCACGTCGTTGAATAAATTTATACAGTATCTTTCAAGAAATGGTAAGATCAAAATACGAAACCTGGAGGATTTCGAAAGTCGCGATGAGATTGATATGACGAATTTAATGATCAGTTATGTAGACAATTCGGGAAATAATAGCTTACAAAAGGAGCAATTACAAGAGATTGAAGAACAAGAGAAAGCTAATGAACAGGTTAAGAACTATTTATTACAAAGACAGATTGAAGCAGGCTTGACGGCATCTAAGACATTAGAGCAAGACAATACAGAAGAAACCGATGAGGCAGAACCACTGAATAGAATCGAACATGGACAAGACATAATCATTGATATTAAACCATCCAGGAAGCAGAACAAAGTACATAAGAAGGGTAAAAAGAACATATCAAAGAACTTGTTTGGTTAAATGGTAGTTATATTAAATTTTATACGGCTTTTATTGACGTAGAGGGTAACGATGAAAGTTTCGCAGCGTGAAAATTTTTCAGTTTTCCGAATTGCGATGAGCTTCAACGAGCAAGAACAATTACATCGAAGTATGTCAAGGACACTTTTATTTAAAAGTAACTTGATTGGATTTTATAATGAACTTTAGGCACCAGGTTAAAGTTGTTCGAATAATAAATAGAGACGAACAGAATAATAGCATTTTACCAGTCAGTAAAGATGAGTATTAACCACGTAAAGTTCGATGATGATCAGGATGCTCCAAGTACCACCACAGGTAATAAAATATCAATGGATGAAGTAGAACTACATTCTACAAAGAAAAGAGTTCTAAATATGGATGATAGTGAAAGTGATAGTGAAGATGATGCTCCTGAGGAAGAAGGTGCAGCAAGTACTAAAGCGGATATCGAAAAGAAATTGCAAATAAACGAAGAAGCAAAGAAATTAGAACAACAACAGTTAAAGGAAAAGAGAAGGAAACAAAATGCTATCTTCGAAGAACAACAATCAGCAAAGAAACAGAAAATTTCTGAAAAAAAGGAAGAAAAGGAGACAGATGACGTCGAGGTTGCAGAGCCATTAGAGGAACTTCCTGCGGAGTTACTAGCATTAGATGAAGATATAAAGACAAGTAAAAACACACATATAAATTTCGATAATGAAGATAACAATGAATATGACGATGTCGATTCAGATACTGAAAGATCTATACGAAACAATTCATTAAAGAACAAAAGAAAGAATCAATTGAAAGATTTAAGAAGGAAAACGTCACAAAACGGGCCTGTCAGTTTAAGAATATTAGCGTCATCTACTCAGTCCAGATCAATGGCTCCAAGAAAAGAAGTACAAATAACGAGTACAAAGGATAAATGGTTGAGAAGAAGAACTCTTAACAGGAAGTAAATGGGAAAATATATTCGACTCTCGTTTTTCTAATTGCATAACATATCGTTCTTTATTTATTTAATCTATAAAAATAAATATGTAACTATTCACTAATAACATATGATATAATCACAGGCAAGATGACACCTGTTAATGTGTATACAGCTTCATCCATCGATAACCAATCGAAAGCCTTGGAACCTCTTTCCATGGAAGAATTGGTGTTCGGTAAAGTAGGTGTTATATTAGCAACTGTGTTTGAATTGACAGTTTGTTCGTTGACGATGTTGTAACGTCTTGGATCCCACTCCATATCAAGATCACCATTGACATCTGTTACAGTTCCAGGCAAGTTATCCTCGGATGAAAAATTCAGATCAAGGTTTTCCATTGGAATATGTTCATAATCATGATTGTGTCCTGAATCTCCTACAAATGCTGTAAATGAGGCATAAAGGAGACTACCACCACTCATTAATAACAGATTACCACTTAGCCAGCTCATGGTTTCCGAATGTTTTAAATTGAATGCTGACAATACTATGTAACCCAATGGTGTTGATAATGCAAATGCAAATAAATTTGAAATGGCTTCCCATTTTGGAAGATGTTGCTTCGAAATCATTAAACTTGATAGAGATAATACCGCTGGAATCTTATGAATTACAATTGCAATTAACATTACTACAAGTAACGAATCATTATTGACAGCCGTACCTAATGCTACACCATC
Source organism: Kazachstania sp. M6911 (assembly GCA_037040125.1). NCBI lineage: Eukaryota > Fungi > Ascomycota > Saccharomycetes > Saccharomycetales > Saccharomycetaceae > Kazachstania > Kazachstania sp. M6911. Next base: position 8,322 of record JAXQGP010000145.1, read on the forward strand.
AGAGAGACCATGTATAAATAATGCAAAGACAACATTGTTTCTGAGGATGGCTTGGCAAACTTGTTTAGGATTCTTTACAAGATCCCTCCACGATTCAAACAAAATGTCTGCCCTGCCTCCTGATTCAATTGGATTTGATACAGAACTGCCTGCCATTATGGACTGTACTATTCTATCCAGTAAGTATACTATAAGGAAACCTAGTAACATGTTCAAGCCTACATTACCACCATGTTCAAGGCATTCGTTTATTCCTTCAGGGATAACCAACATAAAAGATGTCCCCAGTAGCATCCCCACACCGAACTGCGCCAGAATATTGATATATCTTTCATTGTTTAGCGATCCCGAAATACCAATATTTTCTGAATTATTCTTTTGGGAGAACCAATATATAGGTAGGATACCAATTGTAAATGTTAATATTAATAATGCTAAGGCCATAAGCACGACCTGACCCATATTACTACTCATTTTAAGAAAATGGTGACTTTCAATTTCAGCCTCCTTTCTGTCAGTTTCAACTACCGGTAGCAAAACGTACTGATCGTTTGAATATTTATAGTGTATATGTCTTTGAAAATCGTTCCTGGAAATAAAACAGACCGATTTGTTCCTACTCAATTGAATTTATAATAATACGAATACAATTGGTCTGTAGATAGTCTCTCATATCAACCGGTAATCGTTACATAAATTATGTCGGACCGCGTCTCTAAATCATTTGTTTACGTGATGGGCGAACCGATCTTCGAAATATTTTTCGTATTTGTTTGTAATGAGAACGACAGTAGTTGCATAACAGTGATGTCTCGTTTATTTGATCGAATAAAAACTTTTCAGTTGAATTGTGTTAATAGGAATCAGGAGTTATCTTTGAAAATCGAGTTCTAAAGTGCTGTGTCTTGTGCTACGTTTTGGCGATGAGTGGTACATCTGTGGATAGGGCATTAGAGTTAGGTACCAAATATTTCAAACTGCAAGATTATGAAAATGCTAAAAACGTATTTTTAAAAACAATAAAATTGGTAAATATTTGTTCCGATGAAGATGTCATTAAATTGAGGAAATCTCTTGGACTTACTGCTCATGTTTTTGTTAAAGTCGGCGACAATAATGAGAAGAAGGTAGTGCATCCTAGGTATATTAAATTATTGGACAACCTTTCTGCTTCATGGGAAAGGTTAAATGAAATAACAAAGGCATTGAGAGTAGCAGATAAGATGGTAGAAAAAGAACCATACAATTTGAAGGGCTACATACGGCGTGGTATTTTATTACAGAAATCTGGCAAAGATGAACAGGCCTATAAAAATTATAAGATGGCTCTTAGAATGGCAAGTTATGGACATGACTCACTGAAAATTGACTATTCACCAAAGTTTATGAACTTTGTACAAAATAAGAAAGAAGCTATTAAACAGATTTTAATCAATTCTAAGAGGGACAAACTAAATGCAAGAGATAGTCCACATAAAAATGTGATCATCGATCCAATTGAAGAACAGAAATTAATTAAAAAGCGAAAATTAAACGTAATAGATGAAAGAGAATTAGCAAACTATGGTTTTGATTTTATTGGTAATATGCCAGTTGAACTAGTACCACTCATATTGAAAGATTTTACTACTACGGAGCTGCTCAAATTCACAAGAGTATCGAAAACATGGTATAAAAAAATCTTTTCGTGGGCTATACTGTTCAAAGTATTCGATTTGAGAAGATTAACCAGTAGAGATTTCAATCATTTTATTAATTTTCTCAAGAAAATAACAGTTTTAAAATCTGTCAAAATGAATAACTCGGGTAACTATTCTACAAGCCAGATCACATCCCATTCTATGAAATCTATTGCTATCTCTTCGAGACTACCATCAGAAGAGAAAAAAATAATGAGGCTCGTACTTTCCTCATTGCAAAATTGTCAAAGTGATAAGTTAGTATTAGCTACAACTCAATCTACAATCAATGAGCTTTCAAAAAATATCAAACCCAACAGCATATTCTATAATAACATCAAAGACCTTTCATTGATTGCAATGTTGCGGGCAGATAAGCCTTCAGAAGCAGATTTTTTATCAAATTTTAAAAATCTTGAAAATTTGGAGCTTATCATCAACAGTTCTCTGATCCCTTTAACATCGAGTTTTAATTCTAGAACAAGCTTTGCGGACTCAGATATCTCCAGAATATCCCCGGATTGGTCCGATAGTCTGAAGGGCCTTCGAATAATATGTGACCAAGATAAAGTTAAAGGATTTCCAATGAAATCATTTCTAGGATCTAATCCATCATTGAATTGGACATCATTAACTAAACTTTGTATTTCTGGTGTCACGCTAGATGATGCAGTGAAAGATTTCAAGTGGATTAAGAATTTTTCTAATGTTGAAGATCTGTGGCTAGAAAATAACAAAAATGGAAAATTTGAAACGTTTATGGAATTGTTGAAGCGTAATCACATTTTCCAGAACCTGAAATACTTTACATTCAGAGAAGATATTAATAATGGACGATATGATCTTCCAACTACAGATGATAATCTGTACCTTCATTCCAATTTTCTAAACTTGAAAAGACTTGATTTAATGAATACTTGCATATCTGGCTCTGGTCTTAATTCACTAACGCAGTATATATCCGAAAATGAGTTTGAAAAGTTAAATATAGGTTTCTGTCCTTATATTGGGTTCTCTAAACGCAATCATCCGAATGATTTAAATAATATTAATCCTGAGATGGGGTTCTTCTATAGAATGGCATCCTTAAAACAGTTGATTCTACCGCAGATGGGTTCGATAACGGATAGTAGTATATCAGCTCTAATTGAACAAATCGAATGTTTAAGTTCTTTAAAAGAGGTAGATTTATCATTAAACCAATCAATTACAGGATCATCTGTTTATGATCTTGTATTGAGTATCATCAAAAGCAACAGAAACAAACCATTAAATACTTTGGTGATCAATGGGTGTACTTCGATATCACATGTGACTGTTAATACTATGCGTGATAAAAGGATGGTAACTAATTTAGAATGTATTTATGAAAAAGAGACTTGGGAACAGTTTGGTGTGAACTCATTTAAATATCGTTTATAGAAATGTTAGAGTAATTTTATACACATAAGTTGCCTAAAGAAAATTCAATGAAGGGAAACTTCTTTCGGTTATTGAAGTTTCTAAGTTCGTCCTTAAGATTTTACTAATAGAGACACCTGAAATATACATTAAAGAACTATATATTATAATACGAAAATATGAAGGAAAGCTGTTGCAATTGTAGTCCAACAAATCCATAATGGGTTATTTGAAACAGTACGAACACCTGAATTTTTCTTTGTTGTTGAACTAACTGGAGCAGTAGAAGATCCTGCTTTCAAAGTTGTAGTGTCACCTAAAGAAGGTACACGGTTTAACATAGCGTTAATGTCACTAAATGAAATATTTTGTGCGAAATCTAAGTTATCTGTTACAAAAGTAATAACATTTCCTGTTGTGTCAAAAATTATACCACCTATAATAGTTGTATTGAAAGGTCTTGCAAATTGACCATTACCGGTGATCCCCTTTATCATTGAGGCAACATCTGCTGTATTGTTATTATTCAAGCCTTGGAACGAACTTAAAGTGGAATTCATAATGGCAGACTCTGCTGCAAAGACATTGACAGAACCACAACCTTGGAATAGACAAGAACAATTACTTTGACCTCCGTAGTAACTTGTTACTCTTGGCAACGAGTCACTACTTAACCAAATTCTAGGTTGATTGTAATAGCTTGTCGAATTGGTTGAAATTGTATCATTTGGCATGGAAAACTCGAACAAGAACATTTTGGTTGTGCCACTGAAACCGTAGAATGCAGGAATATCTTTACGGTAGACACCACAACCTCCTTCAAGGCTTGATTTTGGACATGATATATTAGAATATATCATATATTCGACATCTGATAATGCTTGAATATATTGGCCTGGCGCACCATTTTTAGTAGCAGGAGTTCTACCATCTTGTCCGATGTAACTCAAACCTTCACCTAAACATTTAGAACTAGCCCCAACATGAGCTAAGAAGGTAACATTTTCCATAACAAGGGCATTTGAATTTTTATAATAGTTATCAAAATACGCTTGTCTTGTCCAATTTGAGGAAGCGTTGACACCAACAGAATAATTAGATGTAGTGTAATAGGCATAACTATGTAAATTTATAGGACCTCTAACATGAACTGCTAAATTTTCAGTAAAAGGAGCATTCGGACCAGTTATCCATTCTTCTTCACCTAGTTGACATGAACAATCATTTTTAGAATCGATAATCTTGGTAATTGGTCTATATTTAAAATCATAACCCACACCGGAAAATTGAATCTTACCAGAAGTCGAGCCACTTAATGCAACTGCCGGACCACTTAAGAGAGCTAGTAACAACAAAGAATAATGCATTTATTTATTTTGCTTTTTTTTGTTTTGGCTTAGTAATCAGAATTATAAAAGAAAGGAAAAAAATTACTAAAAAATAAACAATTCCCTACCTGTGTGATCTTCTTATATTAACTAGTGTTAAGAATTAACTTGAAAATAAATTTAGATCAAAGAGGTAGGCGTAACTATCTTAAAAGTATTATTTGGCTGCTAATAATTCAGCAGCAATATTTATTCAGCATATTATTAGCAACATAATATATTATTTCTTGACTTAATGTTAGATTAAATCAAATTGTTAGCAGGCGTGACAATATATTCAGCCGGCTGCGTATGATCCTCTCCAACTGATAAAAACTTTTTTTCTGCATAAAGCTATCCTTAGACATATTTAACTGTTCCTATGTCCGGAATTGTGTGGCATTTGATGTATCCAGGTCTCTGTTGAGGTAAAGTAGACAGTAGAAACAGCATGAAATATAATCATGCTATTAAAAGGAGTACATCGAGACAAATTCCCGGTGATTTTCCTGAAAATTTGAGTACGCTCTAGGAATGTTGCAACAGCTATTATTGATTTGAGAAATGTAAGCAGTCTCTAAGTAATGACTGCATATGTAATCTACTGTTTTTTTTATTTGGATTCTCTCGGTGCTGTTATTGTTCCGTAATCATCATTTGAATATTTCCATATTTCGATGTTTGTTGTATGTTGCCGTAGCACAAGGGGACTCCTTCATGCTTAAATATACATCTGTTGTTGCGTGATATTCGTGACAGGTATTTACACTTCCTATCTGGGATAATTAAAGTTGATGACTTCCTTTTTGGGTCACTTTGGAAAAACTCTTTTCCTCTTGTACGCATCTTTCTTTGAAAACTGAAAGATGGTTTCTACTAAACGAGGGATTCCGTTGCAAAATTACCTTAAATAGAGTCAACATTATAACATAATGAACAGATGTATTTGTGAAATATTAGTTATGCAGTGATTAGTTAACTTTGGTCATTGAAAATATTGTATTCAGTGGAGTTTCAATCTCTAACTCTCTCAGCCTCGGATCACACAGGCAATGTAGATAATTTTACTGAGAAATGAATCAATTAGGAAAAGAAATTTTTTTGATTAAGGTTATAAAATTGCAAATGCCAACCGATTTTAACTTATAACTTGGCTGTATTAAAGAATACCATCAATTTACAGTTCTGTAATGACGGGAAGTTTTCATTATTATTTATTTGTACGATATCTTAATGGGAAATATAACATTTTATGATAGTCAGCGCAACTGACAAGTCTTGTATTCAGGAAGTATCCATTCTGATTATTAAAATATTTCTTAAGGTCCTAAAACTTCCGACTTATTAATTTGCAACAGTAAGATAAAACTTATGTCTCTATATATCTGGTTTTGAAATTGCAACCCAAATGCGGCTATGTAGTAAATTTGGTAACAGGTACATTCAACCGTTATAAAAAACAATTAATACAAAATGACATGTTTTCACATCACTAATCGATCTGCATAAAATACTTTTAGTATACTGAAAAGGACTTACTGCTGGGTTATTGATAGAAATCGTTGTTTCTAACAGGTTGAGCATTTGTTTTAGTAATATTACGATTCATTGTTCCTTATTTTATTATACAATTAATATACAGTTAATTCTTCCTCCTCTCTTTCGGAAGGAATTATTTTATTTACAAGATATTTGTTTCAAACCTCTGTCTTTTTATATTTCAGATTTTGGGAGATATGATTTCTTATTCACATTACCGAACTTTATATTAGAGTGTCGTCATACAAGCCTATCCATTTATATTTTATTGCACACAATATTCTGTGTTCTTTATGCTCTTATGGTAGTCTTGTACTATACATCCATTGAATATTAAGCTCAGTAGTTATAATACATCATAATATTCTACCCTATAAAATTATGAGTGTTTATCATTCTCTACGAGTATTTACAGGAATTTACATTTTGTACATTTTCGTACAAATTACAACAATATATATTTTATAATATGGGAAGATAATGAATTCTCAAAAAAAGACACCCATAGATCATAATTACAAGTTAGTTGTGAGTTATACATTATATTTCTGAGTAGGTAAGTTAGAGTTATGTAGCAATGATTTTTATTTTAAATATATGCAATTATAAAACTATGATAAAATTTAGAATATATATGCCATAATAATCGAATTAAATATAAATATCAATTTTATGTTTTATTAATACCTATTTTGAGAGGCAGTTGTCGAATAGGTAATAATTGTACTCGATCTTCCCTTTCTACCTTTAGCATTACGTTCGGTAAATTGAGATGTCCTTTTGGTAACTGTATTATTTGCTTTCTTGGGACTTACTGCCCTTGTGGAATTTGCTGCTGTTAACAAACTGTATGGTATCGACGGTGTCGACGTACGCCTTATGTTATCAGCTGAACTTTTAGACAAAACAAGAGGCCTTGTTTCAAGAGAGACCGGCTCCCTTAGACTTAACGATCTTAAACGGCCATCTGGACGGTTATTATAATCTCCCGAAGGATGGATCAACAAGGAATCTAGCTCTTCTGGTTCTGCAATATTATCATCTAGTGAACCTGGGTGTTGAATCAGCATACCATCATCCTTTTTAGTCTCAGTTAAGTCATCTTTATTAGTTGGAATATCAGAAACTCTAATTCTTGCTTCACTAAATTGTAATGGATTCTTAATGGAAGTGGACATAATAATCTTCTCTTTCAAGAAGAAAATTGCTCTGTCTAATGCAAATTCTTGTCTACAATTATTTTTAATCATTGAAATTTTTGGCCATGTAGCCCTAGCACCTTGAACAGTTTCAAATAATAAAAATTCTCTAGATGGATTATTTAGTAGCTCTGTCGATTTTAGTAACATATCCATATTCGGTAAAATCGTGACATTACCAGAATATTGTTGTGATAAGACAGATCTCAATTTTGTTAATAAATTTCTAGTTATTCCTAATTCACTCCCTACCTCTAAATAATGAACAACCTCATCCGTAACAAAATCATACAAATTGTTTAAATGCTTCTTGAATCTGGCACTAAATTCATTTTGAACTTCTCCACCAACACAATTGACAGAAAATTTTAGAAATGGAAATACATGGAAATTCACTTGACATGCAATAATATGATCGATATTAAACATCTCAGAGAGTCTTGCAATAGGTAAATCATTTTCGACTGATCCGTCAACAAATTTAACAGAACTATTACCAGTCCATTCTTTCTTTTGACCTGTCCTAGGATCCTTCTCATACAATGGCGTGGCAGGAAACACACCAGGTACTGCACACGATGCACAAACTGCAGACCAAATCAATACATTTGGTGCAGTTAGATTGTTTAACAGTCTTGGTTGCTCGAATATTGATGCAGAAGAGACAGTAATGTTTAGAACTCTACCTGTTCTATAATAGGCCTCCTTAAAAGTCATATCACCTAGGAATCCAACCATTGTATTAACCAAATGTCTATTTGTGAACCAAGTACCTTGTTTGAAAAATCTATCAACTTTAATTAAGAAATCTTCGCTATTACTTTGATCCCGATTGTCCTTAAATATATTAAATTGCATATTTAACACATTTGCTAATAAAGATGGAATTTCATCTTTTGTATGAACACAAAATATACTTGCTACAATTGAACCTGCACTTGTCCCACTAATGACTCTTGGTACTAAATCTTCTTCATATAAGGCAGCCAAAACACCGATGTGGAAAAGTCCGAAAGTGGCTCCACCACTCAATACTAGAGCTGTTCTTCCTACATTTCTTCTAGTTTGTTGTAACAATCGTAATAAATAATGAGGATCCATATCAGATTTATTTAATAATGCATCAATTGCTAATTGTGATTCATGAAGATAAGTTTCAATAATTTCTTTCGTACCGATATTTGAATGTCTGTATAGATTCAAATTACAAGTTTCACCTAGGTTCCTGACCCAAGTGGTACGTATCAGATACAAAAGTTTCTCATAATCTTCCTCAGCTCTATATAAAACTAATTTTTCCGTTAATTCTGTGATTAATTTATAGTCATAAAGATCTGATTTTGTTTTAAATTTCCACGATGATTTCCCTGTTAAAGTATCTAGTTTCAACCCTATTCTTTCCCATTGATGAAAAGATAACGCATTATTTCTTTCATCTAATAATGCTTCAATGTCAATTGATTTCTTGTATTGGAAATCCCATGACATTATAGACCGTATTACGGCTCTCAATTTTTCCATAGTTGTAGCATTTATTATATTGTTATCGTTGGATTCTTTTTCATCGATACCCTTAGCCGTGTCACGAGCATCTGGGGACGGACTTACACTCCTTGAATTTTCTTTACCTGAAATTATATCAAATAATTCATCACTGTTTTTATGTAATAATAAATTTGGACCATTTGGTGTAGGTATGCCTGATATCTCATAATATCTCTCTATCAGATATTGTGTAACTGGATAAGAACCTGGTTTCAAAACCATTATCCTGTATTAAATTTATTATGTAACTCTATTGGAAACTTTGTGAACTATCGATAATTTCCTATATCGAAGTTTCTTGCTTATTGGGTAAATGTTAAAAGATGAGATAGCGAGTTTCAGAAATCGCTTTTCTATCTTCTTTTTTACACTAATTTTATCTGTGACTGAGGTTCTGAGTTTCGTTTCAGATCTGCCTTCTAAAAGAACCCTTTCAAGAATCTGTGAAGTTAATCATCTCTTTGTTTCCATAATTTTTTAAATTGAACCTCATTCTCCTTAGTGGAAAAACAAACAAGCAAACAAGATGTAATTATTTTTCTGCCTGTCTTTCTCGCGGGGAGCACATAGTGAAAAATTTTGGTGAAAGAAATGAGAAGAAGTTAGTGCAACGTTCCTCCTTGTGCAGAGGATCCTTCTGATGCTGATTATTTTCACCCTAGACAGTCGGAATAATGAAGAATAAGCAAGAGGTCGCAAAAGCAGAGGATGACGGAAGTTTGTGCAGTCATTTGTTTTGGAGCAAAGTAATAACTGGAGCGATATTATATAATCTGGAGCTCCGTTCATGCCTTTGCATTTCTGCCATCTTTCCCAAAACAGTAATTGAGTTTTACAGTGCTAGATGAACGATCAATTCTTTGGTGAAACATTAAATAGAACGTACCGACATTCCTCTTTTCTCATGGCCCTCCCGGTAATTTAAGTTTATTACATATTCAATTACCAATATATTCTCGAAGGCCACCATACTATGAGGAAGTTAGCGCAACTTCCTCATTCAGAAAATAAGTTTTCTTTCCCTTCTTGATTAATAAAGAGTTGAGAAGCAAGCTGTACGCACCTCTGAATTATTGGTACATTTTCCTTCAGTACCGCGACGCGAACGCATCGATTCGGAAATGAATCATTCTGCTCCTAAACAAAGAAAAGAGTTATTGCGTTGAAACAGGAACAAATAATAAAGAACGCAGTTATAGTTATTGCTCTTGTCTACTCATCTTGTCCTTGACAGATGAAATACTATTAATGGCAGGCGTATTTTTGCCAATACAATACGAAGAATGAGGCGATTAAGAAATGTCTCCTCAGATTTTGGCACGAAAGAGACTCCTCTGTTTACCTTGAATCCTTGCATAATACATATTCTAAAAGGCCTCTCGGTTAATAGAATCTATGAATTGGAAACCAATTTATACACACCACACAAGAAGTATCCTAAAGTCTATATTCTTTTGTATTACACGTTACTTGTTTTAACCGTTGACAGAACCCACTGATCTTGTATTGATAATAACAAGAACGTAAATCTATGAGAACATTGAAAAAAATGAAGTCTTAAGAAAAAAAAGATAAGCTGAAATAGTAAATCTTAAACACTTTTGCTAACTAACAGTTAGAAGTCGGAGCACCTTTTTGCTTGTTTTGTATGGATATTCATTCACATATGGGATTAATTTCTTTCAACTTGCACATATTTTCCATCTCCGGTTTTAATTTTTTAATTTCTACATGTTTGTACATTCTTGCTTACGTTTTACCCGATTCGGTATAATCAAAACAAATAATGGGAAAAAGAAAATGACGAATAAGAAAAGTGCAATTTCTATTGTTCAGTATTAACTCTGCAGGAATGTTGCATGTTAATTAATAACTTTTTTCATGTTTTACGGAGTCTAACGTTTGTATCCGTACGGATCATATGTAGATCAAACTAGATCTTACATATATTAACTTACTTCTTGTATCTTTTTCATCATGGTAACTTACGTGCAGTTAATTTTTGGAAGTTTGCAGATTAAATGAAAACAAATATGAACTAAAGGGGTAATAGCAAAAACAAAAAAAAAACGATAAAGGAAAAAGAATGTGCCTAGGAACAGCTTTCAATTAATTTTTATTAGCCAGTTGGCGGAAAAGAAATCTAATGAGGTTTTTAATGCATATCCACGTCAAACGTACAGCAAAATTTCATCTCATATAGTTATTTTCTTCGGTAGTTCAATAATAGAAGATCTACCAGGGGTACCGTACATTTGAGAAGAGAAGTTGGGGGGGGGGGAAGGGATACATGCGTATGATATGTTCGAGTGTAAATAATCAACTGACATATTGACCCTCGCAAAGTTTACCAAACCACTCATTTATGACCGAGAGTCACATCTTTCCTTTGATAACTATATAAATGAATGGGATACAAATGTTCCAGTTTAGTTCTGAAATTTTTTTTCTGTCTCTGTAAGGGTCTGTTTCATTCCTCAAGTAATTTTTTTTGTGTATCGAAAACTATTCCTGAACTACGTAAACAACACATACCTTCACCCACATAATTTTGTCACAATGGGTTTATTGAAATCGACAACTCACTCAGATATCCAATTTGATAAATTAAAAAAGACAGGATTTCAATTTAATTACAAGCAAATTATTAAAAGAACAATAGTTCAGCCCAAGAAATTTTCAGGATATTTTGATTTTGAGTGTCCTGAAGAATTTGAAGATGAACCAATTGAACATTCCAATGATATTTTCCAACTACCTGAACAAACAAAGCTCTGTCCAAATATGAGTTCTATAATAGTTTTGGGAAAAAACAGAATTGAAAGTAATGAAATCTCAATGCATGAAAATAATATTTTCTTTAATAGGAATGATACCATAACACAATATCAAGGATCCAACGAAACAGATCATGAGGATTCCTTAATGGAATATGTTACAGCAGATGACCATACCCCAGTTGCTACAAAGGGTACTCTAGTAGATCTAAGTAGATGTATTTTAAGGGAAGGTTCCCCATTAAATAGAAAACACAATGCGGTTGTTGAGGGAGTCGTACCATTATTAATCGAACCACAAGATGTTGAAGCCAATAGTACATTAACTAATGACCCTCTTACGGAATCTCTAGATATTAGAAATGTGGACATTGATTCAACAATACAAATTCAATTAACAGACATTCAAGGCAAATATCTAGATTCTTTAGAATCGTTCGGTGATTTAAGTCAGTCGACTATTTTGAAAGAAGGTATTTGTTCAGATATAAGTTCGCAAGGTAGTAATAGTAGTAGTCCCTGTGGCGAAAATAATAGTAAAAATAATAATTTCGTATGGCCAATGGGAGAAGGCCCATGTAGACATTGTCAAGGTGACGTGTACAACTATGATAGCGATGGTAAAAAATTAGTTAAATCGTTAAGACCAATTTTTGCAGCGGAGTTACATGGACAATGGCATCGTGGTTGTTTTAAATGTAAAGATTGCTCTGTTACATTAGATCAAAATAACGAATGTTACGTATATGAGGATGAACCATATTGTCGGTATCATTACCACGTACATAATAATAGTTTATGTCATATCTGTAAAAATGCGATAGAAGGAGAATGTCTGCAGAATCATAAGGAGGAAAGATTTCATATTGATTGTATGAAATGTTATGTGTGTAATGAAATAATACAGACTGATTATACACTGATCAATGAAACAGTAACAATATGTAAAGAGCATGATTTAGATTCATTAGCCCAACAAGGTATAATTGAGTTATGAATATCACGTAAGCAAGAACTGAAACATAAACTGAAGAACAAAACAACAACCCAGCATTAAAATATTCATTATATAATATTAGTAATACATAATTAAACATCTATTCTTTTCTTTTCTTTGCTTTTCTTTTTCCCCCGAAAGTCAGTGAGCCATATACAATGGTTACTATGGTAAAATGTGCCGTTGCCATGTTGTATATTGGTCAGACACCCCTTTTGTAATACCAAATAGGAAAAGAATTGGAAATGTGGGATTTCCTAATACGGATATATTACTACAAGAAAAAAATCCATTCAGAGAAACAAGCGTATATAGAAAAAAGAGGTGACCGTTTCACTTCACCATAACAACGATACCCATTTGGGAAAGACGGTAATTGACTATCATGCAAAAGTAATACAGTTATAAACAATATGTTGTTGCATTAACACCCGCAAACAATTGTCGAACCTGTGAAGGACTTGCGTAGAACGTCAGTGTCCACTTCCTGACATACAAACCGATTGCAATGGTGATTGTAATTACAATTCCCTTTACGTAAGTGTACGAACGACTGTCAGTATTGTTCTACTACAAGCTAATCATTTACGCAAATCAATATATTCGTCATCTTAATTAATCTGAGAGCTGACTGACAAGTTAATCCACGTTTCATAGGGAACTGGGTTGGACCAACCTTCTCAATTAAAATGAGACATTTTCCAACTGTTGGTGAGGTGGGACAATACGTACGGCAACACGGTCGCGCACATCAGCTATGCGTGCGCAGTCACTTCGCGTTGTCATTTTGCGAAAAACGAAATAATGGTGTTCTTTTGCTGTGAAGCGGTGGCAATGATAATAATAATAATGGTGGGCCCTCGTCCTCAGCTAAAATTAGATTTCGTACAGGGTTTATACTGCATGGAGTGAGACAGAAATTATGTGCATGCGCTAACAACAGATAAAACAAGGATAAAATTGAATTGTTATATTGTCATTTTATGCAAATTGATATAAATAGTTAGCGCATTTCTTCAAAAGAATGTTATTACGTTAATTTGCCATTTGTGTAATACGTTTATCCCAATCAGTTTATATTTATTCATATCAAATAGGAGTTTATTTTTATCCTTTCCACATATATATCTATTGTATACCCTTTCTCTCTTATAGCTCTTGGCTTTTCTATATTTTTTCTTGGTAAAAGAAAATTTTAAATTTTGATTTTTTTTCTCTTTGGAAACCTCCTTTTTCCTAAGATGCTAACAACTTAAAAGAACAAAGGAGTTAAATATAAACAAAAGGAATTTTAAACATACCACGTCATATTGTCATCAGAAAAAAAACACGCTGATATATTTAAGTGCTAAATAACATATTTTTCCAAATCCATTTTCTCCCTATTCATTTCGTTTGTAATCACAAGGAAGAAGAAAAAGAAAAAAATATTCAAACCATATGAAAGAGACCTCATATTCTAACTCTACTCTTATTTCATCATCTTTAAGAGAATCTAATACATTGAATACAAGTTATAATAAAGAAAATATGATGTCTCCAAAAGGTTATAACGATAAGAATACAATGTCTCCGTCAAAATCCGATAGTAATGATAATAACAATGGTAGTCATGTTTCAACACCACGTAATAGTTTATCGAACAAAGACCAAACTACAAATACAGATAATTATCCAATGACTCCATCACCTCCTAATAAAATTAGAAGATCATCGGCTTCAATGAGCTTTTTAGCGACCCCTAAATTCAACTCTTTACATAATATGGAGCAACAACAATTATCACATAAAAAGATGCATTCACATAATTCAAGTGATAATGAAGATGACGACGAAGAAGAAAGTAACGACGCAGCTGTTGCATTCTCTCCGATAGCTCATAATTCAACAAAGAATACAAGACTCTTACCTCCAACTACACCAAAATCAAGAAATATGGAATCCGCATTCTTATCTCCAACTCCACATATCACTTCTCCAAGTATATACAAAGAGTCAAACAAACCGATTAGAGAAATTTCAAATAATTTAAAAGCAAGATTAAATTATGCTTTTGTTAAATTGCAAAATGGTTGGGTCGATAGAACTTTACCTGAATTAGAAAATGAATTAGATAGACAACAGATTTTAATTCAACAAAGACATAATTTGCAACAATTACAACAACAACAACAACAACAACATTTAAGTCCACAAAGATCGGTACATTTATCTCCGGCTCGTTCAATTTCAAGTTCATACACAAATAAATTTGCTTATGGTAACGGTATTAGTACAGATGGTGACAACAATGAATCATTTGATAACGACGCTAAATTCAATTATGAAGACAAAGCTGAAAGATCAGATAGTGCAAATTCCGCAAGATTGGCATTCATGAAAGCATTGTCGTCACCCGTTAGAGGTGGGAATATCTCATCATCTTCAACTATAAACGAGTCTTCTATAGGTAGACAACCACATTCGGCTTCTTTATCAATGAATTTTAACAGCAGGGATTCTACTTTATCCACTACCAAAACAAGTAGTTCATCTTCATCTTCATCACCTTTAAAATGGTCAAATAATCGTTCTTCAAAATCACAAATGAATAGCTTTCATGAGCAAAAAGATGACATTAAACAGATAAAAACAATAAAAAAGAAAGATGGTTCAATCGAAGTCGCTGCTATCGAAACGCTTATGTCTTTATCATCACCAAAAAAATCAAATCCATCCGTCTCATTTAACGATAAGAATGAGAATAGTGAACAAGATACAGAAAATGATACAGAAGTTGATGAGGAAGGAGACGATGGCTCGGAAACTAAGACAAATAAACAAATACGATAATCTGCAAAATAGTTACCTTTTTTGGCTATCTTATCATTTATTTTTTTCTCTTCTTTTTCTGCATCATAACTTTTAGGTACTATAATATTGGGCTCTTTTATTCTATAAAACAAAATAAAACTACTACTACACTTCAACAATTTTTTTCATCCTTCTTACATTTAGTCTTCTTAACAGGTATTAAGACAAGCTAGTAGTTTGTACTATATAATTACACATAAAAATGGAGCGTGTGAGGTAAATTGTCGTATTTTATGTCATTCTCCATTTCAAATCTAAGTAAAACAAATTTTAATCAATAATTCTCTAATTTATTTAATATATATATATATATATATTGTCTTTTGATGTAATTAAATACATGATTTTTTAAGATGTCATGGCGGGGCTAAGATATTTTAAAACCGAACCGTATACGGGAAATGGGGTAAAAATGGAAGAACTCCAACAAGATATCGTTTTTTATATAAGGAGTTACATTTTGCAATCACAATTTATTGAATTGATTCTGCCATCTATTGATTATCATTTTGGAGAGGCTAAAAAGCAAGATTATTAATTATGGAAATAATTATTAAGAATAATTACAAAAAGGAAACTAAAATAACCGCTGCGGCCTCATCAAGAACCAAAGGTGCAACTTTAATACATGAAATAGATACTTTACACTTAGTTTATGATTTATATACATATACAGGTGAATCAGTTACCGTAAACGATCCTAAATATTTAATAAATTTCTTGTTTTTACATGGTAGTGGTATGAATAGATCTGTTTGGGAATATTATGTTGCTTATATACTAGAAAATATGAAGCAGAAAAATGTTAATTGGCAAATTAATAAAATAATTACATTGGATCAAGTTACACATGGTGATTCTGCAGAATTGAACAGACATAAATTGGGGACAAATTTTGATTGGGCAGATGGAGCAAGAGATGCCTGCACAATTGCACAGGAAGAATTTCTACCGGTAAGTGATTCAAATTGTTATAACATAGTGATCGGCCATTCCATGGGTGGCTTTCAAAGTTTAGCATGTAACGTTTTGTGTCCCGATTTATTTAATCTATCAATTTTAATCGAACCCGTTGTTTATGTTCCTCATGTAAAGAACAAAGATAATGTGACAATCGTACCTCCGAAGTTTTATAATGCTCTTTGGTCCAAAATGACAGATACTTTTAAAGATATAAAAGAATTTGAAACCTTCATGAAGAATGATAGTTTCTATAGGAAATCTGATCCGGAAATCTTGGAAAGAATGATACAATTTGAGGCAATACATACACCGGAAGGAACAATTAAAACCAAAATTTCACAAGAACAGAATATGCTATGTTACTTGACTCTGGATCCAACAGCAAGATGGTTAATTGGTTCATTACCATATATTAAAACTCCAATATATGGGATTGTGGGAGGAATATCCACTTGGTGTCCACCCCAAAACCAAGAGCTATTAGTATCGAGGATACCATTATACGAGAAAGATGTTATACTAGATGGTGACCATTTAGTCAATCTGGAAGATCCTCAAACTTGTTTAAATAAGATCGTAGACAAGATAACCGTGTTTATTGGTAGTTCTGAAATCAACGTACTTGGATCGAAGATGTGTTCGGTGTCAGACATTAAAAGGGAGATACTATTTAAGGCGAATTTCGCTAAATTTAAAGAAGAAAGAGTTAAAGACGGTCCTATCATACTGGCAAAATTGTGAACCCATGCAATTTAACAGTAAGTAGAAACATTGGCTTATACCAAAATTTATCCAGAAAGCCTCACAGTACCAATATTATTTCTAATAAAATAAATAAATATACATAAAGCTTCGTATCAATGAATCAATTAGAACAGCCCAAATTTGTAGCAGTAGATAGCCGTATTCCACCGAATTTGTCTTCTGTTTACATGGAAACTTTTTAATACTTTCAGTAACACAGTTAATGGATAAATGATCGTTGCAGAGAGTAATACAACCTTCTTCACTCGCACTTAAAAGTCAAGAAATTCCTTGAAGTTCTATAGGTTTCCAAGACTAATGTTGGAAATTATCGTATAACCTGTAGACATTACCCGGATATAAAGTATAACTCTCAGAAAGAGACGCACAACTTATTACTTCTGCAGTCAGTTCACTTAGATTTTCCGTTCAAACCCTAACACAGGGCCCTAAATAGGTAAGTAGAGTGGAAAATTTCTGACAAATAAGGACTTATATAATGTTAGAATTGATTCTTAGTAAGGATAAAACAAGTTAGCATTTAGAATCACTTTTAACAGCATTTACAAAAGGAAACAATCAGGATATCTACCATTTTTTGGAACTTATTACTATTACGAATAAGAAATAGATACAAGACTGACTAATACAACATATTTCAGGAGTTTAGGACTGGATTATTGGAGTCCTATTTTTTCTTTGATTGAATTTAAAAGAAGAATATTTTATTAACACCTGGTTTATATTTAAATCGTTAAAATTATAAATTAAAAAAGATTAAGGGTTTCCCTATTGCCTTTAACACATATTATATTTGAAGATTGTTAAGTATTAGAACAACTGTAACTATGACTGATGTCGATTCTACCAAAACAAATGATACTACCGCAAGAGTCTTCCCAAAGATGAGCGAATCTTTCTTCTCTGATGATGAATCTTCTGCTACTGATGAATCTGTTGTCGAAGAAGTTGATAATGATGATACTTTTGTTAATGTAGCACAAGAGGATGGATTTGTTAGTACTCATAATGGGGCAAACCCTGTTAGGAAACCAAATAGATCTAGATCGAAGAAGAAGGCTAGTACTGATGCAATGAGTATGTTAGCACAAAAGGATCAAAGTTTCTTAAGTCATGCAAATACTGATATTCCAGCTGATTTTCAACCAGATACCGTTTCAGGGATGTTTAGATCTCACGATTTTAGTTATCTAAAATTAAGACCCGACCATTCTTCTAGACCTATCTGGATCTCACCAAGTGATGGTAGAATTATTTTAGAGAGTTTTTCACCTTTGGCTGAACAAGCACAGGATTTCTTAGTTACAATTGCGGAACCTATCAGTAGACCATCACATATCCATGAATACAAGATTACTGCTTATTCGTTATATGCTGCAGTTTCTGTAGGTTTAGAAACTGATGATATTATTTCTGTTTTAGATAGATTATCAAAAGTTCCAGTAGCACAATCTATTATTGATTTCATTAAGGGTGCAACTGTCTCATATGGTAAGGTCAAGCTAGTTATCAAACACAACAGATATTTCGTCGAAACTACTCAAGCTGATATTCTACAAATGTTACTAAGAGATTCAGTTATTGGTCCGTTAAGGATAGATAGCGAGCAGAAACAAGAGGGACAAGGTGATTCAACCAATGATGGAAAAAGCTCTGATCCAAAGGCTAATGTCAATCCAAATGATGTTGAAGCTATGTTCAGCGCTGTTGTTGGTGGTGACAATGAAAGAGATGAAGATGAGGATGATATTGACGCTGTACACACTTTTGAAATTGCTAACGAAGCTGTTGAAATTGTTAAGAAAAGATGTCAGGAAATTGATTATCCGGTTTTGGAAGAATATGATTTCAGAAACGATCATCGTAACCCGGATTTGGATATTGATTTGAAACCATCAACACAAATTAGACCTTACCAAGAAAAATCCTTAAGTAAGATGTTTGGTAACGGTCGTGCTAGAAGTGGTATTATTGTTTTACCATGTGGTGCAGGTAAGACGTTAGTTGGTATCACTGCGGCATGTACGATTAAAAAATCTGTCATTGTTTTGTGTACTTCATCAGTGTCTGTCATGCAATGGAGACAACAATTTTTACAATGGTGTACTTTACAACCTGAAAATTGTGCAGTTTTCACATCTGATAACAAAGAAATGTTCCAAACAGAATCCGGTTTAGTTGTATCAACTTATTCTATGGTTGCCAATACAAGAAATAGATCGCATGATTCTCAAAAAGTTATGGACTTCCTTACTGGTAGAGAATGGGGTTTCATTATTTTAGATGAAGTTCATGTTGTTCCAGCCGCTATGTTCCGTAGAGTTGTTTCTACTATTGCTGCCCATGCTAAATTAGGTTTGACAGCCACTTTAGTTAGAGAAGATGATAAAATTAGTGATTTGAATTTCTTGATTGGTCCAAAATTATATGAAGCTAACTGGATGGAACTGTCTCAAAAAGGTCACATTGCAAATGTTCAATGTGCAGAAGTTTGGTGTCCAATGACGGCAGAATTCTACCAAGAATATTTACGAGAATCTGCCAGAAAGAGAATGTTGTTATACATTATGAATCCAACTAAATTTCAAGCATGTCAATTCTTGATTGAATACCATGAAAGAAGAGGTGATAAAATTATTGTCTTCTCGGATAATGTTTATGCCTTACAAGAATATGCTTTGAAATTAGGTAAACCTTTCATTTATGGGTCAACGCCACAACAAGAACGTATGAACATTTTACAAAATTTTCAATATAACGATCAAATTAATACAATTTTCTTATCAAAGGTTGGTGATACCTCTATTGATTTACCGGAAGCCACATGTTTAATCCAAATCTCATCTCATTATGGTTCTCGTCGTCAAGAAGCTCAGAGACTGGGTAGAATTTTAAGGGCTAAGAGACGTAATGATGAAGGTTTCAATGCTTTCTTCTATTCTCTAGTTTCTAAAGATACCCAAGAAATGTATTATTCTACAAAGAGACAAGCTTTCTTGGTCGACCAAGGTTACGCTTTCAAAGTTATAACCCATTTACATGGTATGGAAAACTTACCTAACCTAGCATATTCTTCTGCAAGAGAACGTAGGGAATTGCTGCAAGAAGTCTTATTAAAGAATGAAGAAGCTGCAGGTCTAGAAGTTGGTGATGATGCCGATAACTCTATTGGCCGTGGTGCAAACGTCCATAAAAGATTTAAGTCGAAAGCTGTCAGAGGTGAAGGTTCATTGGCTGGTTTGGCTGGTGGTGAAGATATGGCTTACATGGAATATAGTACTAATAAGAATAAAGAATTGAAGGAACACCATCCGTTAATTCGTAAAATGTATTATAGTAATCTAAAGAAATAATCTTCTAAATCTCAATGATATACAAGAATCCCAAAATAAACAATGTACATTAATAACATGCATAAATTTTCAAGTTTTCGAAAACAAAAACTTTAAACATAATACACTAAAAACGTAATTTAAAAAAAAGTAGAAAACATAAAAATAAAAAAAAACCCCTCTTTTTATCTCATTCATATATAATATTATCTGCATACTTATTTAAAATATAAATAACGACATTACTAAAAAATAAAAAATTTAAAAAAATTAAAAAGAAATAAAATTAAAAAACTCTACATAGAGATACTATTTAGTTTTCATTTTTGATTTAAAGTCATCAATCTCCTTAAGTGCTGCTAGAATATCATTCCTCGTTGTTGTGACTGCGTTATCTACCGAAGTTTTGAAACTGACTGAATATGAAATCATCTCTTGAGTCTTTTGTTTTAGTTGGTTCGATTGAGATGCGGCACGTAATTTCCATGCCTCCAATTGTCTTTCCTTTTCATGTAATTTATTCTCAGCATCTTTAACGTTTCTTTCCATTTTTTTTAACAGACCTTGATTTCGATTCTGCAGCTCTTCAATCTCTATCCTCTGGATGACAATATTACTTTCATTTTTTTGCTTTTGTGCCACTATTTGTGACTTCAATTCAGAAAGTGTCTTTTCCCTCTCTTGGTATTCTGTATTCTTGACTTTAATTTCATTCTTTAGTTCAAGAATTTTATCCTTTATTATATTGTTATCCACGTTTAATTTTTCGATCTTTAATGTAGTCTCTTGTAACAATCTTTGTAGCTCAGTCTTTTGAGGCTCTAGGACTGAACCCCTACCGGAACCGTCATTATCTTTTGGCAAAAGATCAGCATGCTTTATCAGTATGGATTCATCAATATTGATTTTTAATTTTTCAGATATCCTTTCACGTCTTTCTTTCGTACTAGCTGAATCATCTTTTTCATCTTGAAAAAATTTCTCTAATGATAAATCATATTGTGTCATTACACTTCCCAAATTCCTTACTAAAGCAGTATTTTCATGTTTCTTCGCATTTATGGTACCAGTTAGTTTATCACAATTAATATTTATGTCATCGATCTTTTGAATTAATTGACTCTTTTCTTTCACTCTTTCATCAATTGTTTCTATAGATAAACCTTTATCGTCTAATATGTTCAAAATTTCTCTTATTTTATCCTCATTTGCAGTAATTTCATTATTTTTTTTTGATAATTCATCTTTCATTTTTTGTAATTTTTTAGGCCATTCTTTTGATTTTAATTGCATTGAATCAATGTAAGTTTTAAATTTCTCTAAATCATTTTTCAAAGCATTAAATTTCTCCATCGATTGAGTAAAATTTTCACTTATACTTTGAATATATTGATACTTGGTGTAATATTTTTCATTTTGTAAATTTAAATTATAAATATCACTCTCAATAATATGGGTAAATTTCTCAAATCCTAGAGTTAATTTTTCCATCGGTACTTGATAATTATCATCAACATTTAAGAAATTCTTGTATGATTCAGTGATATAATTGATAAATAAATTTTCTACCATTAATTCATATTTCTCTTGAATCCGATTTTGTTCGTCTTGAGTTCTAATCGGTTTATTAACCGAAACCATTTCTTGAGTAGGTTGATTATCAATAATACCATTATCTTGTTTATTCGTAAATTGATCCATCTTCATATTGACTCTAACTAACCAATGTAGCATCCCTAAAAATTTATGCCATGAAGAACCACCGACAGCACTAATCTGCGATTTATTAATGGATTCCAAATATGGATATTGTAAATTTTTCAAAATTTGATAAATATCTGATTCAACGGTTCTATTAAATTTATGACCTGGATCAATTCTTTGATATAACCACTTGAAAATTATTAAAAATCCCTTCTGAGTTGGTTGTTTTAGTGATTTTACTGAAACAGGATGATTAGTTTCAATATCAAATTTATATTGCAATAAATAATCTATAATTTCTTGTTGAATCGCTTGTTGAAAATTTCTATCTCTTAATGGTCTTGTATCCTTATTATTTAAAGTAGTACCACCATTAATCATATAATTAGGTTCACTTCTAATAAAATCTGACGCTGGTGCAAGTCCTATATTTGAATAACGAGAAGGTTTCTCACTGAGACTTGAGCGTGTATTGTTGTCTGATCTGCTCGGAAGACTTCTTCTTCTATTTTCTGCCTCGGATCTATTTAAGGATGTTGACCGGTTGTCATTAATCATTGTGGTTCTTGCTCTTTTTCTCCCGTTTGAAACCTTTTGTTGATCGATACTCTTATTTATCATACTAGATAATCCAACAGTACCAGAACTTACGCTATTTCTCCTCTTATTATTAGGATCTGACGTGTGTCTATTTTCTTGTGATTGAGAATATGAACTTATAGTAGGCTGAGAGTAAGAGGGCATTGGTATCTGTGATTCATGTCTCATAGTTGAGACAGAAGGAATTGCCGAATTTGCTGCTATATGGCTAGAAGATTGAAATGGATTCGGGATCTGACTCCCTATTTTAGAATTACTACTCATAATATTTGTGGGGATAGTCCAAAATCAGAGGAAGTTAAAGTGACTGTTTATTTTCTCGCTGATTATTATTTATTTGACTTGTTCATGCGCTATTATCGTAGTTTTAATTACTATTAAATCGTAACTGTAACCGTTTCTACCTTTATTCATTTTGTTGTTTACTAATCAACAGTTGTTGATGATCTTTGTTTACATTTCCCAGTAACGAAAATTCATAACTTTTTCGTTTTCTGACGTATAAGGCGAAATGTCAAAATTGTAACCCTAACTGAGCGAACATCGTAACCCTAGTGGTAATGTTGAACAAACACTAGCATTAATATCGGGCTATCATGGATTCATTGACAGTGATAACCATTTGTAAATAAGTTTACCACGTTCGAGACATTCCAATCTATTATAAGCTTGGATATTCCACACAGATTTGCTTAATTCGATGACATATCACAACTACGAAGAAAACGACGCACAAAGCAGCAGTTGCAGAAGTGAAAAATAGTGATTCTCTTTGTTTTTGCACATGGCAGAAACAAACGAATTGAATCGAACCGATGAAGGGTCGACTGTGTAAGAGTCATCGACACATCATGTTCAGTGGTAAATGTATGACATATTCCGATGATTATATAGCTAGTACCTGAAAGTTGTATTATATGGGTACCTTCGTAGCGACAGTATCAAAGTGACAAGAATTACTTGCAGCTCACCACAATAAAATCAAACAGGAACAGAATGAAGGTGTTTCATACTATTAAGGAAGTAGTCCAATGGAGAACTCAAGAGATTGATCGTCGTGGTAAGACGATTGGGTTTGTACCAACAATGGGATGTCTACATAATGGTCATGCTACTTTAATTAGACAGTCTGTGCAAGAGAATGATTTCACAGCTGTCAGTATCTTTGTTAATCCATCCCAATTTGCTCCCGATGAAGATCTGGATCAATATCCAAGAACCTTACCCGAGGATACCAAGCTGCTAGAGAGTTTGAATGTTGATATTCTTTTCGCTCCAAACGCTAAAGAAATGTACCCTCAAGGCATCCCATTAGATGTCTCGTCGCAGAGAGGCCCATTTGTGAACGTATTAGGTGTCAGTGAAATGCTAGAAGGTAAGACTAGACCAAATTTTTTCAGAGGTGTTACCACAGTTGTCACGAAACTATTTAATATTATTATGCCGGATAATTCATATTTTGGTCAAAAGGATATTCAACAATTCATCGTATTAAATGTCATGGTTAATGAATTATTTATTAACACTAAATTAACTATGGTACCTATTGTCAGAGCTGATTCTGGTTTAGCTCTAAGTAGTAGAAACAAATACTTGTCACCTAAATATCTTGATATTTCTGCAAATATTTATAAAGGGTTATCTGATGCACAAAAATCTATCGAGTACTCTAGAGTTGAAGCTCAACAATCCATCGATAGAGAGACTCTGTTGAAGAAAATTGAAACCGTATGGGAACCTTACATCATTACCGGTGACTTCAGAATCGATTATATATCTATTGCCGATTTCAATACTTTGAATGAATTAGACGAAGTTAATCCAACTGATAAAATTGTTATTAGCTGTGCTGTGAATGTGTTTGATAGAAATACTAACAACACTGTTAGATTAATTGATAATATTGTAATGTAAGATGTTATTACTAAACGTCATCGATTATAATGTACATATACACATATTTATACCTTTATATACTACAAGTAACCATTTTTAAGGGATACCTTGTTAAAAAATCGTTTACCCAGACCAGACTCATTCCACTGCTCACTGATTCCCGGAACACACATCACATGAATAGTTCCTATCATGTCGTTAATCAACTGTATCTACTATATATAAATATTAGAACTACATAACCTTCCCTGGAACGTTTTTGTCTTTATTAATAGTGTCTGTCAGGCAAAGATAAAAAAGAAAAAAAGATTGTTGGAGCAACAAAAAAGGTGTCGCTAATCGTAACGGACACTCCAACAATACTTAAGGCAAGAATAATCAGGATAAATATTTATATTTATCCGAAATTTAGAATACTATTTAAGCTAGTGTAACAAGACTGATATTTGTATCCTAGTACCTGCTATTTTTCAAAGATTAGTAGTGCCCTCTACAGATATCACAACAATAAGACAATACACCCTTAAATTTTATAAAAAGTTAACAGATAAGCTCCCAAAAGAAAAATTACATCACATTATGTCTATTTATCAGAGTAGAACAGAAAAAAATCAAAACAACAGTGATGTAAGTACAAATAATATAGATAAAACATCTTCCTTAGATCCGCATTTATCGATCTATGAGTTATTAGAAAGAAGTAATAATTTAATAATACATTCGGAAGATAATTCAGAAATGGAGCACCATAACGATAGAGATACAGAAGAAGATACAATTTTAGGACAATCTAATGGTTTAAAAAATTTATCCATCAATTCTTCTCAAAATTTAATCAAAGAGGTGCCAATGACGTTAGAGAATGTGACACACAGTAAAGAAGGTGAAAAGTTACCAGAGTCTTGGCTAAATATCCAAAGAAATGAAATCACAAACTCATTACATATAGAAACGTCAAACTCTCAGACTAATACCGTTGGTATTTTATCTTCAAGTGATACTTCTGAAGAAGAATTAGATACACAGAATTCTCCATCTCCACAGAAAACGTCTATCATGAGACAAAATAACAGTGATATGACAAACAAAAACATAATTCAATGTCTAAATGATACTAACAATATGAGTTTAAACTTGAACTCTCATTTTGTTACAGGAGATATTCCTACAACAAAATTAACTTCCATTGGTTTTAATCAACTGAATGAAGAAGATAGTATTACATTAACTAAAAGTATATCTTCTTCAGGGTCTTACGTTATGCCAAAATTATCAATTACAAGGAAGAATGGAAATCAAGTAGGTAAAGTACAGGACAGTAAGTTTTTTAAAATTTTGGTTCTAGGTAGAATTGGTCTACAATTTTATAGATCCATCCCACAAAAATATCAATATTTGTTTAATTTACCAAGAACCTATGACAGCAATGAATATTGCAACTACAATGGAATAATTATTGTAATAGAAGAGATTAGTGAATTGATGAGTATTCTCAATAGAGTCTCAAAAAGAGTCATGGATTCAATTCCTGTCACAACAGTGACTCCAGAAAGTGATAATTTATTGCAAATTAAAAATATCATGAATTCTTATGTAAGAAGGAACTTGATCGCAACAATGTACCCTCCATTCGTTATGACAAATAAGAATGAGATTAATAACTTATTTACAATGCTCTCTGGATTGGAACATGATTTTGTCAATCAACGGAATTCATTGTCAAAGGAGCGAAGAATCTCAAGTTCTTCATTATACGTCTATACATCACAGTCCTCATCCGATGCTTCAGACTCGTCAGAATCATTAGCATTCTCAAGTTCGAATAAAAGATTGAAAAAATTACAATACCAGAATGGTAGTAAGATAAATGAATATATTTTATCTCATCAAGAGAGTGATGTACCACCTGGCAAGAGAAAGACAAACAGAAAACCGAAACGTAGAAACAAATCCATAACAAGGAACAGATGGTTTATATGGGGTATATCCCTTTCTGTTGGAGTTGGCATTGGGTATTGTTTATCATATTTTAATGTATTGGACTGGGTTGAAATTTCGATAAAGAAATACCTCCAATATAATAACAACCGTGACATCAAAGACGTCACAAATGTTACATCATGTAAAGCGGTATCATTTTTCAAAAGAATACTAGCATTTTTTGATAATGAAAGAGATTCTGATTCTCATGATATATTCCATAAAACATTTAGAACTGTGAAACAATGCATGAATGATGCCACCAGAGTGTTTAAAAGCAATTTCCATAAGACAATCATATTCTTAGAAGAAATGCATGTTATGACTTCCAAAGACAACAAACTTTCCTCTGCAAACAATCAAGAAAACAATCAAAGCAAATTATTCGCTTTAGGTTATATACTCCTATGAAGACAGGCACTCATCTAATGTCAAACAGAACTATTACTTCAAATCTAATAATACATAAACTGTTCAACAAAAAAAGCCAAAAAAATGTAAAAAAAAAATTTAAACAGAAAAAACTGAAAACTGATTTGTATTTCCTTATATAATAAATACGTCCATACTATTATGTATATTCAATAAATATATATATGTCATTCAGTTTAAAACATTAACTACCGTGTTCGGTGAGCCTAAGCACTATTGACGTTCATCTTTAAAAAAACTACGTAATAAAAAATCGTATAACACTTCAAGAATTTTACGCGACGGGTGAGGCTTCGCTCTCATCTGCAAGAAAACTTTGATTCTATTATTTAAGTCATTTGGGAATTAATTGATATTAATAGGAAATATACATGACAAGAATAATAACTGCTGATTTCACGACTATTCCAACGAGGTAACTTTATAGACTTACACACATATTGCTATACTTCCTATCATTATTGCTATATTCGCATATTTTTCATTTTACCTGCTAGACTAAAATCATCAAGCTGAACAGTATAAACAAAGAATAGCTGGCAGAGAAATCGCTCAAACCACATTCCAACAATATCTCAACAAATTTAAATTAATTTCAATATATTATTAATTCGATACATGATACTCTTATGTTACATTTCCTGTCTAAACTAGTACCGAGAAGGTTTTCTCCAAAGCCTCCATATAAGGTTAGTATTCGAACACAATTAACGGCTTTAGTTAGTCTGGTGGCTATTATTTCATTAGTCATTCTAGCTGTCACTACAGGTGTTTATTTCACATCCAATTATAAGGATTTAAGATCAAACCGTCTGTATATTGCAGCTCAGTTGAAGTCATCACAATTAACACAGACGTTGAATTATCTGTTCTATCAATGTTATTATCTTTCTTCTAGAGACACTTTGCAAGAGAGTTTAGCAAATTATGTTGCTGGTAATAAATCTGAAAGTAACTGGGTAGATTCTCAAAGTGTAGTGGAAAAGTTCTTAAGTTCCTCGAATCTGTTTTTTGCTTCAAGAGTTTATGATTCTTCATTCTCTACCGTTATGAATGCAACAAATAACTCTACAGGTGATCAAATCCCTGATTCTGTTTTATCTGAGTTATTCCCGTTATCTACTAATATGTCCTTGCCGTCGTCATTGGATTCGGAAGGTATTCTGACAGATCCAGTGAAGAACGGTAGTACATATTTAATGTCAATGTCATTACCAATTTTTACAAATCCGTCTATTATCCTAAGTGATTCAAGAGTCTATGGCTATATCACAATTATAATGTCTGCAGATGGTGCGTATGGCGTGTTTAAGGATACAACAGCTCTTGAAAAATCAAATGTTGCAGTATTATCATCTGTAAGAAATAATTCAGGATCACTTATAGGTTATCATTTCGTATTCCCGCCAGTAGGAACTCCATCCGATATGACAGCTACCACATTCCCCTTAGTTAATGGCAGTTTCTTAAATTCTGCAATTAGACTCGGGAGGGCAGGTTCTGTCAAGAGTACAAAATTTATCTATTCAAACAAGGTAGCTGTCGGTTATTCACCATGCACATTTCCTCTAGTAAATTGGGTAGCTGTTGTATCACAAGCCGAATCTGTATTTTTATCACAATCTACAAAACTGGCTAAGATTATTGCAGGTACTGTTGTTGCTATCGGTGTATTCGTTATTGTCATTACATTTCCATTAGCCCATTGGGCCGTAAAACCTATAGTCCGACTTCAGAAAGCTACGGAATTGATTACGGAAGGTAGAGGGTTAAGAACAAATCCAAGTGATAGTCGGTCTGCAAGTAGAAGTAATTCTATACGTAGGACTTCATTTCAGTCCTCAAGATTTCATTTCTCTAGTAGTATTGGAGCCAGTTTAGGTTTTGATAGAAATAATCATAATACGAATGAGAAGGTCCCATTAACACCAGGATCTGTTTCGACATCTATTCAAACGGATAATTACAATCCAATAGAACCAGCGACTTTTCATCAAACGTCTGCAAATGATGAAGGTTCCTCTAATAAAGAGGCTCATAGCATGACCACAGATTCAAATGAAAGATTTTCAAATAAATCAAGACATTTGACAACTTCCACAAATTTAATTGAGGCAAGAGTTCCATTATCTAGAACATTATTTTCAGATGAACTTTCGGATTTAACTGAAACATTTAATACAATGACGGATGCGTTGGATCAACATTATGCATTATTAGAAGATCGTGTTCGTGCAAGAACCAAACAATTAGAAGCTGCTAAGATTGAAGCCGAAACTGCAAACGAAGCTAAGACTGTATTTATTGCAAATATATCTCATGAATTGAGAACACCATTGAATGGTATCCTGGGTATGGCTGCAATTTCGATGGAAGAGGAAGATATGGATAAGATTAAGAATAGTTTGAAACTGATATTCAGATCAGGGGAATTACTATTACATATTTTGACTGAGTTATTAACTTTTTCAAAAAATGTCTTAAGGAGAACTAAATTAGAGAAGAGAAATTTCTGTATTACTGATGTGGCATTACAAATCAAATCAATTTTTGGGAAAATTGCTAAGGATCAACATGTTCGACTATCTATTATAATGTCTCCAAACGTTGTCAGAACAATGATCCTTTATGGTGATTCTAACAGAATTATTCAAATCGTAATGAACTTAGTTTCTAATGCATTAAAGTTCACCCCTGAGGATGGTAAAGTTGATGTGAGAATTAAATTACTTGGTGAATACGATCCTATTTTAAGTGATAAATTCAGCCATAAGAAAGTTTATGTCAAAAAAGGAACAGAGTTCCCAGATGAAAACTCATCTTCAAGAATTGGCTCAAAGAAGATTCAAAGAACAAGAAAGATTGAAGACATTCCGAATGATGATATTAGTGTTACCAACAAAGAAATTAACGAAAAAACTGAGGAAAGCAGTTCCTCAACGGAATCAGACAAAGAAGAAGAAGAAGAAGAAGAAGAAGAGGAAGATGTCGATGACACAGATAATAAATCTTTGGTTTCTGTTAGTACAAGCTCATATGATGACACTGTTTTCAACAGTCAATTCAAGAAGACACCAAATCTGTACGAAGAAAATGATAATGATAAAGGTACCGAATTAAAAGAACCAAAGACATGGGTAATCGCTATCGAAGTTGAAGATACGGGTTCAGGTATTGATAAAAGTTTGCACGATTCTGTCTTCGAACCTTTTGTTCAGGGTGATCAAACATTGTCAAGACAGTACGGTGGTACTGGTTTAGGGCTATCTATTTGTAGACAATTGGCAACTATGATGAAGGGTACGATGGAATTAGAAAGTGATGTTGGTGTTGGTAGTAAATTTACCTTTACTGTACCATTGACACAGACTAGAGAATTACAATTTGATGATCTCGAAACAGCATTCGAGGATGAATTTAATGCTAAGAGTAAGAAAAATAGAAAGGTAAAATTCAGAGTGGCAAGAAGTATTCACAGTAGAAAGTCTAGATCGTCAATTGTCACAGCAGGTAGCAGTTCAAGAATTAGTCGTTTAAGTGCTGAAGACGT